>JAOUZG010019582.1:0-12996 GCA_026289955.1 Argiope argentata
TTGGAATGGTCTGGCGTGTGGGTTATGAATGCTGAGAGGGTCGTTTTGCAATGGTCTGGTGTGTGAAGAGTGAATGAAATGGGGATCATCGTGATATGTAGTGCAAATTATGATGGAATATAAAACAAAATGTAGAGAGAGGAAATGCCTAGATGTACAGTACTGTTAGCCTTTCTTAGTAATTTCTGCTTATGTCTTGTGGATAAGTATAAAATTCACTAGCATGGATTAATATTTCGATTATGGAAATTTAGATCTGTAGCAATGTTTTAGTCAAATCCTTAATACATATTTAAGCAATTAATTGCAATCTTCTGTTTATCAATTGTGGCTTTAATTTTCGAATTCTTTAAATATTTGTTACTTATTAAAATCTTCAATGCAAAAGTTCCATCGCACTACTAAAAGTATTCCTTCTTTTGAAACTGCTTAATCTTAAAATTAAGAATCATTATCATTCGGAAAATAAAGCCTGTGAGAAATGAGAACGTGTTAATAGATCTCGTATTGTATTTCTGACGATTGCAAGTCAATGTCCCATTTGTAGATATATTTATACTATTTGAACTTCTATAAAGAAAGTAATCAAAATTAAATAAAAACCAAACTTTGCCATTTGTATCGTTTTAAAAAGTTAGCTATACGCAAGTGATTAAAAGCTTCAAATTTGTAATCGGTTACTTTTGTCTGTTATTCCGAATCCATCAATCTTCGATTCGTAAGGATTTGATATTTGAGATCTGAATACAAACTATTAATGCTAGTAATAAAATAGCCGATAACAAAGGAATATAAAAAATTTAGCCCTGACTGCGAAACTATTGATATATTGAGTATTAAACGCCGTTTAATGTCAGCTTGGGAATATTAAAATTTTAGTGGCATACTAGGTAAAGGTTTTGAGAATTCCATGCAATTATCTTGGCAATTAATGAATAACTTAAGCTCAATAAATTGAATCTATTTTTCAATGACTTCAAACGATTCAAAATTGACACTTCAGTTACTGCGACACCCTAGCAAACTAAACTTTCGCGACCGAAGTATTGTAAATATTCTCTCGCTGATATTCTCACGCATATTCTAGTTATAAATCTGTACTCGATTACTTATAGTACTTAATACTTTTCGTATTTACGCAATAATTTTCTTCTGTTTTGAAACAATCCTAAGAAATTCGGGTGTTAAAGCTACTGAACCGTTCCTCATGCCTCAGTAAGTAATATAAGCATATTTCATGTAGTTGAATGCAAGTTGGAAAGCTTATAAAAGATTAGGTAATCTTTTCAAAACGCAGCTATTGGATATTATGCGAAATTTTAATTTAGAATTTTAAGGAATTGTAATCTGTAATGCCACTCTTTCCCCTCATAATTTGAAGGGTAATTATTCAAAGCCTCTTAATGGTTATTTTAATGAGCTTTATATATAATATAAAATATAATATAATATAATACTAAAATATAATATATAATATAATAAAATATAACATATATAATAGGTTGTTTCTAGAATATCTTCTTTGAATTTTGTAATTTATGAATGACATGAATCTTAATTTCCAGATGAATTAAAGTAAAAATAATTCTGTTTTTTTCCGAACGTTCGATTTCAGGGTGATCTTCAGGAGAATTTTCATAAAATTAGTAATCAGAAATTAAATATCCTGGTAATATTAGTTTCATTCACCTGATTTTGAGCATTTTCGTCAAATATTTTGCTATTGGAGGATTCTTACAGTTCTTAAATAAAATTATTTTCATTTTTCTCATCCCTCAGCAGAAATATTTGGATACCCATGTTCAAACGAATGACGAGTTAGGAAGAACCTTTCTATTACACGAATAATGAAGCTCTTCTAGACAAATTTGCTAGTTTTTTTTAAAATTGGACTTTAAAATTCAAATTCACATCTTTTAAAAATTAAATTCACCAAACTTTTCTGAGTGTCTTCCCCTTCAGGAGAGGACCATGATTTCTCGTTTTTTTATAAGTGATATTTCAATATTTTATAAAATATATCGTGTGAAAATTCATAAGAAACTGGGTTTTATTAAGATTCTTATCGTGGATCGGATACTTCCAATATAAAACTTGCACTAAGAATCGATTAGTACAAGGCCCTTCCTGTGAAACACGAGGTACTGCGGAAACTCGTAGGTTATTATTGGAGCACCTTAATGTTAATTGGCATTTTATGGACTAGCATGAAAATTAAATTCTCCGGAAAATGACAAATAATTGTAACCGATAAGTCTAGTTTCTTGGTAAACTAAATATAGTTCGTTATAGCTTATTGTCGCTTATCTCCCCGTTTGATACACGGAAACACATTTACTGTAATTATGTAAACAACGACACAATTCTTGAAATAACTAGTTCTATAAATATATAATTGATAAGAAAGATGAACCAACGCAGGTATTCGCGGAATTTATAATATTGACCGAGGTTTTTAATACATTAATGGATATATTAATACGTTTAATATTTAAAATATTGAAATTAAAATATTAATACGTTTAATATTAAAATATTGATTCTTGAAACATTGATTGATATCGTTATATATTTAAAATATAGAAAATTAATATTTAGACTAAGACAAGAGTGAAACTCGACTTTCAGCTATCAATGCTTTTTTAATGGATATTCTTCCAAGTAATTTCATAAGGTATTCTTAATCGTGTTCAAAAGTAAATTTGCTTCAAATATATTGGCAATGAGACTTCTTTGAATTATAAAAAGTACATTCCACCGTATTCTAAACGATTTAGGAATAGTAATCTCCATGTCTGAGTTAAAAACGATTCCTTTATTTTCAATAAATGATGCAATTTGTTTTGATGTATGTTGGAATCCACAACAAACAAGCTGGCACCTAGAAAGCTTCTACGAATTCTTTCAAAAGGCATTGAGATGCCATTATGAACAAAGGACACTGGTTATCAAAGCTCTCTACTACTACTAATAACAACAGATCAAGTAACCAGGAAGATGGTCTTCAATGCTGGCGTTTATTACCGAGTAACTAAATATTTCTGGGGCCACTCAATTTTTGCAGCCTGAACTTCGATAATCTTCTATTCTAGATCTTAAGGATAATTTTCAAGCATGAAGGTAAGATTATATTCGTATTTGAAAGATATTAATGACTTAATAATTAAGAAATACATGTTTGGCAATACTATATTATAAGCGTCTTCCTTAATGTAAAATTCAGTGCTGTATTTGTCAGAGTACTAAGTTTCATGTTGTTATCAAAAAGAAAAAAAATGAAATTCTGTAAGGAACCCTCCATTTCATTATCAAACCCAGAAAATTTCTATTTAAAGAGTTAAATCATGCTATATAAATTAAAAAGGTACTTTTTAAAAATACCCATAAGCAAAAGTTGAAAATTTCTTTCAAACGATCTTTCGGAAAACCTTAATTATCTTTAATAAAAAAAACCCGTATAATTTCTATTATCAAATTAACTTGATAGATTTTAATTTATTTATGGAAAATAACCAAGATGGAATCTGAAATTTCATATTTAATGAACATCTGAGTACTTAATTGCCAATTAATAATTGAAGGTAAAATTCCGTGCAACCAACTTATTAATTCTGGTTAATACAATAATCAATGTTTTTTAAAATAAAACTTAGAACTTTATACATAAACTTTAGAGTGCTTCTGCCGGCTCTCTGGCGCAGAGGTAGAGCGTCTTCATGTTCTAGGAGTACCGGGTTCGAGTCCCGGTTCGAACATGGTTGTTCTTCTGCGTGCTACCTGTGAGATGTGGCTGTGCAAGCAAATGTGGTGAGTGTGTAACCAAGTCGTACTCTTGGCCCTGGTTGGCGCTACTTGAAAAACACTCTCCTTCGGTTTAATTCTACTGATGTATCATCAGCAAGGGCTTGTCCGTTGACAAGCGCCATAAGTAACAACAACAATGTGCTTCTCCCAATGTAATTATCGAATTTCATTTTTATTGCAGCATCGGATATTTTTTGCCCTCCTGGTCCTGACAGTAAGCGTTACGTATTCTTGTCTTACGGTTATTTCAATCACGTAAAATGTTACGTACCAGAAATCTTAAAATCATTCGTGGTTGAGGATTCGCAAATTTTAACATTATCGGATTATTTTGTATAATCAATTTTTTAAAATTTGTTCCCAAATAATGAAGTGAAATTCAATTAGAAAAAAAGCTAAAGGCGCTTTTCTATTGCTAGAATTTTTATTGGCATAGTAATCTAACGGTTCCCGGATTAATACCATAAATGCGTTACTTTTTATTTGATAAATTCAGCAACTTTGCATAACATACCATTATAGTTTACATCAATGTACAATAAATTCTTTGTTATTGTTTCCCAGGTTTTATATACGAAGCAATGTTTAAATCAAGACTTTTATTTTGATCATGATATGTAGGATTATATATTTTACCTACTGTAGCTGTTTGTACTTTAAACTTGTAGTCTGCCACTTCTTTCTTTTAGATTCTAGCTCGAAAACCAATATATGGAATATTTCTAAGCATTCTACCGAGGGCATTGTTGGTTACAACTATTCATAAATTTCTCTAAATAAGGTATATTCAGGGCAAAAGAAACCATGAAATAATTGCTCTACTCCGACAATTTATCCGACCACTGAGAATGTCCTGTACTTTTGACCTTTCTTCTATTTCCACAGACTTATCTATACTGACCTAATTGATATCTGTCATCTGAATTTTGATGCTATTCTGATAAATTTAGACTTGAAGGACAATTCTAAACTATAAAGGTAAAATGTTCTTCAAATTTGCGAAACTAGGATGCTTCATTGATTATAAAATTAAAAATACCCTATTTGAAAATAATTTCGTCTGACCAATTTTGATTTGTAAAATTGAGAACTGTCAATTAAATGCAATATTTTAACCACTTGGGTTTTTTTGTCTGTTGTCCACAAAGCTTTTTTTAAACAAGTGCTCATATGGAATACACGTAAAATGTTTTATGGAAGCTCTACAATATATTTAAATGCTTAAAATTTCTATTGGTTTATTCTTTAGTTGATTAAATTTTAATCGGTAAAAGTTGATAGAATCTTATTTATATAATGTAATCATAAATTTTTTAAAAATATTTTAGAAAATTTCTTTTTAAAATCATTGATATATTTTCATTTTTCATAGAAATGAAACAATTAAATCCTTCCTTGATTTCTTTTTCAAATTAAAAGGGTTGTAATTTATTTTTACCCAACAGGAATTGCAGAATTGTATTTCTGGTGGAAACTGATTGCCAGAACCATAATCAATGGCATTTCTTTAGAAGAAAAAATTTAAATGTTACCGTTAATTTAATATTCCTAGATCCCATTACATGCTGCTTCTCGAAGTAATCGTATGATTTCATAGGTTACATTGTATTTGCAACTTTAAACATTTGTCATCTTGCGATAGTCAATAAATGCTAAACATATGCATTATTGTCTTCATATAATGTAGAATGAAGGCATTTCAGAATCATTAAAATCTATACGGAGAGATGCTCTCAAAATTTGAATATATGAATTAAAAGTCGCGTTATTCAAATTTTAACTCTTTAAAAATTAACTACATAAAATTGATACAAAATAAAGTTTCTTTAATCTTCATTACTGTTTAAATTTCAGATGAATTTTACTTCCAAATTGTTCAAGTTGTTATAATCGTAAGTGTTAATAAATTATAGTTTATTTCATCAAAGCCGAATTAAAAATGAATATAAAATTTACATTGATTTCTTTACAATTGTTTTCAGGTATCAGTTGATGTGATGTTTGGACAGTGGCATTTCTTCCGTTGATGAGTTGAAGGACTTTATATTTAACTGCCCATAAGTGCCCCTTAGAATTGGAGATAGTTCCAAGAATATCACAACAAAAACATTCCTGGATATTCCTATTATTGAAAATATGAGAAACCTTGGTATTTACCACTTTTTGTGTCTTTACTATTAAATATTTGATTATTTCATATTTTTTATAAAGATAATAAATCGGAAGGACTCCCAAATTTTAGCACGATTAGATTATTTTGCAATATAAATTTAAAAATGTTTTCGAATAGTGTAATGAAATTCCACTGGTAATAATTTAAAGACGAGTTTATACTGTAATCATTTTCTTAAGTACAGTAATCTCAAACGAATTTTTTTCGAACTCTCAAAAATCGACATCATAATTGTATATATTTTTATTTGATAAATTCAGAGATTTTAACAGAAATTATGATGGTATATTATGTAATGGGAATAAACTCTTTGTTTTCCAGGCATTGTGTTCCATGTGGTTCTTAAATCAAAGCTTTCACTTTGGTCATGACATATAGGATTATATATTAACCAGCTTCACTGTTTGGTACTCCAAGTAATAACAAGAATAACGTAACAAAAAATATTCATGGGCTATAATTATTGCAAGTATTTAAACTTGGCCTATTAAAAGTGACTTCTTGACCTTTCCTTTTAGATTTCAACTTGCAAATGTATGGAATATTTCTACGAATTCTACAAAGGACATGATGTAGTAGCAATGGATCATCAGTTGTCCTTTTCTAGAGTTTTATGCAATGAAAAGGCCGCGAGATGAAGAATAATTTCGTTTTGGTCAATTATTTGCCAATAACGGACAAGACTAGTGGGAGAACCCCCAGCAGTTTCAGCATTCCTTTTGATTTCCAATGTATGTATACTTCTAATGGTAATAAAAGATACCTGCCATCTGAACTTTTTTTACTTCTCTTCTGGACCTGAAGGTTAAGTCCAAAGCATGAAGGTAAAATGTTCTTTATTTTCGCGAGATTTAAATGCTTTAATGATTATTAAACTAAAAATAAATATCTGGAAAGATTACGTCTTACCGTTTTGATTTGCAAAATTTAGAACTAATCTGGAGTCTCACATAGTTTAAAGATAGTTTACGAGCTATAAACAAATAACTGATAAGGAAATGTACAGCTTGAAATGTTTTATCCGTTGAGTAATTCAGAAATTTTACATTTTCTAGTAGTTTTGAAATTGGATTTCGATTTTTAAATCTAAAAATCTAAGTTTTCATGTTTTTGAAGAAATGTAGCAATTCATTTCTAATTTAGAAATTTATGAAGTTGGCATTAGTAATTTATGGGTATTTACTGAACTAGGGTTAATTATATAACTGAATTTCTTGGAGAGGTTTTGTTGGGAAAATTATTTAATGTAAATGAAACATTTGTATTGAAAAAAAGTTGAATACAAATAGATAGCATTGACATTTTCTTGGTTCCTTTTTATATGATGCTTCTTGAAATAGCTAGCTGTCTTCATTACTTTTTCTCTTAACTTTAAATATTGTGTCGTCTCTCTATGCTTTGGAATAAATGTTAAAGATTACCGTTTATGATTATTAACTTCACGTTGAATGAAGAATCTTAGGCCCATTAAAAACTTTTATGGGGAAATACTTGCAAGTTTTAACATATACGATAATTAGTACAAACGTAATTAAAATTTTAACTTTTTAAAATGAACTAGAAAAAATAGATGCAAAAGTCTCTATTGTCTTCATAATTGCTGAAATTTGAAATGAATTCTATAGTTAAATTATAACAACTGGCTAGCAATTCATTTCTATTTACAATTATCATTTTAAAACTACAGAGTTACTGAAATGGAAAAATATAACTTAACAGCAATTTCTCATTTTCCAGGTTTTAGGAGATGTCTGATCGGAAACTTTCATACCGATAGTGACTTGATGATTAAACATTAAATTCTACAAGTTACACTCCTTGAGATAATTACAAGAATATCGTAACAAGGATATCCTTGGGCTCTATTTCAAGTTTGTGAAATCTTGGTATTCACCACTTTTTCCCAAGTGTTAAGTGTCTGCTAATTTTGTTGCATTGATTTTGTAAAGATGCTTATTCAAAATTGTGTAAAGCATTGCAGGAGACGGCTTGCAGGTATATAATATTGGATATTTGAATCTTTGATAATTTATAACTTTAAATTAGTAAGTTAAAAACGCAAATGAATTTTGGTTGGAGTAAAAAAACAACCGATATTCATGTTTAGTACAATTTTGTTCAGAGACTTTGATATAACTTATTATGGCATATTGCGCAGTGTGCAATAAATTATTTTAATGTTTTCCAGGTTCTTTTGTTCGATGTGATCTTAAATGAAGGCTTAAATTTTGGTCATAGTATTTAGGATTTTGTATTTAACCTGCTTAAAGATATCTAGAACTACCAACAGCAAGAATGTCAACAGAGACATCCAGGGGGTAGAATTATTACAAGTATGTAAAAACTTTGTAAAACTTCGATTATTAAAAAATGATCATGGCAATTTTTTCTAGACTCCAACTTGCAAATAATATCGAAACTAATTCTATGAATTTTACAAAGGAAACTGTTGTAGAAATGGATCATTTACAGATATTCCTAAATTGTATACAATGAAGAAGAGACCGTGTGATAGCCTATCAGACTACTTGGAATATTCCTGCATTTTTGACGTTCCTTCCATTGACTGCATACTTCTGCTGCTCTAAATGACATCTTTCACCTGCATTTCAACATTCTTCTAGCCTGAATCGGAAGAAATTCAAAGGTAAAATGCTCTTTATATTTGTAAGATTTTAATACTTATTTCCATACAGTATGGCCATTTTTCCAAGATTCGGAACTCCTTCTTAAGCCAAATGCAAAATCCTAAGTTTGTTCTTCAAACAACGCGTCTTTAAACCGGTGCTAATAAGGAAGCGTTCAGATCAACATTATTTAATGCTTAAAATTTTTAATAGTTAATCGCCTTGTGTAACCTAACTTAACCCTTTCGTCCCGAGCGCCGCATATACGCGGCATCCACGCAACGAATGTTAGGTACGAGCGCCGCATATACGCGGCATCCACGCAACGACTGCTAGGTACGAGCGCCGCATACATACGGCATCAAAAATATCTGTACAAGTGCCATCTGGAGTCGATGATAACATTTTTCGTTATCGGCAGAGCATTTTCCGTTGATTTTATTGACATATAGTTAATGTCAATATATGTCAATAAAATATATATGTCAAAAAATAAAATAATGTCAATATATAAAATAATATAGTAAATATACTTATTACATTAGAGCAATGATTGATTTATTCAGCACAGTTCCTATTTAACACTTAGAACAACATATATAAAGAAACTACGCGCACTGTGCATTTTTCCGGCGCGAGGTTCCGTTCAGTGACGGTACTTCACTGGACGGGGCAGCCGTAGCGAAAGGGTTAATATAATTTTAAAGGAGAAAAGTTGAAAAATAAAATTGAAATGGAGGATTTTAAGTTTTCTGGCAAAACCTTTTCGACATATTTTACAAATATTCATTTTTTATTATTTAAACTTTGTCCTTTCTAATTGGGAAACAAACTATTGTATCTGTAATTTAAGATTTACTGAAAATTTCTTTCGAAATTGTATGTCTTCATCAGATTTTGTGGGAAAATTGATTTAGTGCAAGAGCCATAATTAATAGTAATAGCTTTTGAAATTTTAAAATAGGTAGCATTAATTCGTTCCTTTACATGCTGCTTGAAATAATCGGATGATTTCATAGCTTATATTGTGCTTGCAACTTTATAGATTATTTGAGCCTCCTTGTACTTAATCGTAAAAAATATGTAGCATTAATAACTATTACCTTATGTGTAATGCATTCAGAGCCCTTAGACTTTTATTGGAAACATAAGTTTTAATTTACGTTGATTAGTTCAAACGTTACTCAAATCATTTGCTTTAAAATGAACTGGAAAGAAATTCAAAAGAAATTTTATGTAATCTTGGACTTCAGATATTTCGAAGGAATTCTATTTTCGAATGCTATAATTGATCGAAGAAATACAAGTTGCTAGAATTGATTCACTTTATGATTGTAGTTTATTTCAGTAATGTAGAATTAATGAGAATATACTTTTCAGTAATTTCTTTCCAGGTTTCAGTTGATGTGATGTTTGGATGAAAACTGTCATTCCGATGATGACTTTTATTTTTAACCACCTTCAAGTTTGCTTTAGAGCTGGAGACAATTGCAAAAATATCGCCAAGTTACCTTGAACTCGAATTATTGCAAGTTTGAGAAACCTTGGTATCTACTACTTTCTATAACTCTCGAGTATTAAATGTTTCGGAATTTCGTTACGTTGATTTTGTGAAAATGTTTAAACAGTATTTTATGTATTATATAAGATCGAAGAAAACTTGCAGGTATCACGTGAGCACTTTTTAAGGAATAATTTCCTTAGGTCGTACTAAATATACTGTATTTATCTGGTATTTGAAGCTTTGTTGCCTAATTTGAAACTAATAGGCAAAAAATGCAAATAAATTTTGATTGAAGTAACTGAACAGATACACATATTCTGAGTAATTTTCAACAAAAACCAATACTATTCTTAATTGTGAATAGTTTAAACTATACTTATTATAAACATCTTTAAAATATTCTATGGATTTTATGATTGGAGGAATTATAATATAAAATCCATGATTCTCTATGGTGTACCTTGTTCATATATTTTTAAATGCTTTTTTAACGAATTCTGTAGGTTGTGTAAGGTTTCTATTAATGCCCATAAAATAACAAAGTAATGGGCTCAATTTTATAAAAAATGCTGCATTTTGGGAAAACTTTTAAGTATTAAATCATAAAGTAAATACAAAATAAACATTTATAGAAGGCTATTTATACTAGTTTTATACATTTATTTGAAAAAAAAAATACATATGTGGAAAAAGGCCTTAGGAGCTGAAGTTTAATTTTGGACTTTATTGATAAAGTCACTGAAGTTTTATGAGAATGAGGTATCTTATATAAAATGTAATTAATAACATTAAATATTAAATGATTCTTGATTGTGTAAACTCCAATTGTTTAATTTTAGTATTTTGTAGAAAAACAAACAATGGTGGTTGTAAATTTTTGATATTAATGATATTTAGGTACAATAAGATTCAAATTAATATAAATTAAATTTTAACTTAAAGCTTTTCTTGAAACGAGCTTTTTTAAACTTAAAAATTCAAATCTTTCCAACCTAGCCTTTTCTTTTCCTGAACTATTTATTGCATCCGTTTACGAATCTAAATTTTGCTTTTCTGTTTAAAATACTGTAGGTGAATTTTAATTTAATTTTTAGGAAATGTACCAAATTTAAAATTTACAGACGCGCAAATTATTAAACTTGCGTAGAATTAATTTTTTAGGTTCTTGAGTAGACCTCGGTTTTCTCGAGAGATCACCGATTGGCTCGGCCGGCCAGCCAATCGGTAATCTTGAATTTTAGAACTATTTGATCGCCATGCTTGATCACCATGGTGATCAATGGTTTTTAATACAAGGCCCGTTTACAAAAATTACAAATACTATGCAAGGAAAATTTAATTACGGATAGTATCCAAATATAATTATTAGGAAAATCAATGAACGGATGTGATAAATCTTTTAGTCAAGTTTTCTTTCCTTTGTTAATTATATTAAATTAATGCTAAAATTTAATGTACAAAATTAAAATCTATATTAGCTTATTAAATCAATAGATCATTAAAATGATTTAATGTTTTCGAAAGTCCTAATTTTTTCTTAGCAAACTGTATAACACTTGATAAATTTAATTTCTTAATGTATTGTATCTGTAGCGAATGTATCCGGACATCTTTTCTTTTTAATTTGTATAAAAATTTATTAAATGTATTTTAATGTGTATCAAATTTTACATTTATCGAATCTATTCTACATTTATCAGAAAAAAAGATTCTTGCTTTCTGATGCTAATGTGTTTGCATTATATTTCTCATTGCTTTTGAAACAATTGAGTACAGCATATATTTCTTATTACTTTATTCTAATGAAATTTTATTCCGCTTTGTATAAATCCTTTATTTTTGAGCATGATATTATGTAAATCTTTTTATACAATCATTGTCAATAAAATTATTTGTTTCAATTCATTTGCGATCTCAATTAGTAAATTCAATAGTTTATTTTTTTGATGCGATTTATAGAATGCATTCATCTAAATCGAATACACAATGCAGTCAGCCTTCGTTTCTTAGGCAATAATATTATATAGTATATGGGATAATGTCTTGTGAATACAGTTAAAATACTATATCATTCTTCTCGGTGATTTTTTAAAAACAAAGAATAAAGACCATTTTATTAAATTTATTATTGCCCAATAATAAGATTATTAATGCGTAATTGGGTGATTTTGTTCCCTTGACTGTACAAGTATAGACAACTGTACCAACTTGCTGCTTAGCTACAAATACGTTTTATGGCATTGCTAAATCCTTTTTTAAATATTGCTGCTACTTTACTAGTTAACTGCACATTATTTTATACCTTGAATATCCCCCTTTGGAATTGAATTGCATGTAGATAAATCTAATTTTCATATTACAGAAATTCAGTCTTGAATTGTGTTCTTTTTTTGTTTTGAAGTATAAAGTTAGCTCAAAGATTTTCATGAGAATTATAGCGGCACTATTCCTTTTAAAGTAATAGCTAAAAACGAGAAAAAAATTGAAATATAATTTTTCGTTATGTAAATTCTTAGTCCAAATAAAGTTTTTTAAAAAGCAAGATGAAATATTCTTATGAACTTCATAGTGAGCTCATTAATTTTATAATCCTGTTTTTCACCGAAATAACTCTAAATCTACGAAGCTAAGAATAATGAGAAAATACTAGTTTTTAATTGGAATTATAAAAAATTTCTCATTAATGTAATAAAAAATCTTTTGAATTAATTTTTTTTGAAAAGTACTGAATGTAAATTATCTTGAATAATATATTCAAGTCTTTGAGTGGACATCGGGATTCCTTGTACTAAATTTCATACTTTTATATATTTCAATTATTTTAATGCAAACGTTTGCGGTTTCATCCAACCAATTTTATTTTAAGGAAAATCTTTTAATTGAAAATT
>JAOUZG010019612.1:17058-33038 GCA_026289955.1 Argiope argentata
TCGCCATCGCCGCCACTGGACTCTTAATGATTGGAAAAGCGTTGTCTGATCAGAGGAGTATATAGGGGGTGATGCGTACAGGTGAGGGGAAAACTCAATGAAATCAGGAATCCCTCATACCTACAAGGAGCTGTTCAAGCTGATGAAAACTCTGTGAAGGTAAAGGGCGTGTGGAGTTACCATGAAATGGGAGCGTTGATGCTTGCAAACTCGACCATGATTGGTCGATGGTACTTAAATAGCCTTTCTGACCCTCTACATACATTCTTGTCTTATATACATTCTGACGAACTTGGGGGATTCCAGCAGGACAATGCGACACCCCACACTTCTAGAATCGATCCAGAGTAGCCCCAGGAACACTCTTTTATCTGTAAACATTTCCACTGGCCATCTAAATCAACAGGCATGAGCATTATTGAACATACCTGGGATTTCTTGCAACGTGCTGTTCAAAGAAGATCCCCCCTCTCGTAATCTTATGGATTTATGGACAGCTCTGGGGGATTCATGATGCCATTTACCTCAATCACTACTTCAGACTTTGTTTGAGTCCATGCCACGTCGTGTTGTAGCACTTATACGGGCTCGCGGGAGTCCTACTCGATATTTAGCAGGTGTACCTTTTTTTTTTTTTGCTCGTCAGTGTATAATTTTTATGTAACTTCAGTTAACAAATTCTCCGATGATTTATGACTTTTAAATTTTTACATACATATTCTCTGCCCTGTGAGTCATATTTCACAAAATATTCTTGAGGTGCTAATATTTGAAATAAAGAGAATACATTCGAAGAATACATTCGAACCAATTAGATCAATCACCAAAAATGACTGTCTTATGGAAATCTAAATATCACTATTCTATAAAAGCGGGTGGTTTTCGAACACTTCACCGACGACCTCAAAGATAATTATGCCTATCATCTCCCAGTGTTTCTCAGCAGTGATTGGCTGAAGATTATGAAAATGTTAATTAGACAAAAATTTCAATACTTAAACATTATAAATAGACCAGATTTCATCGCAAAAGATAGAAATTAGTATTTATTTTTTTAAAAAAAATTAGAGTGCCAAGAATGTTTCGCAGAACGATTCAGGATCAAAGGACTGTCTAAAAATTAAATTTCAGAATTTTTTAAAATACATTTATAGACTGAAGCAAACTAAAATATTATTATTGACGCTATTTAAATCCTTTTTTAAAAATAAAATTTAAAAAAGTGAATTTTACGATGAATCAGAGAAATTTTTGTGGAATAATTCATTGAGATATTATAAAAATTACTATGCAGTGCATCTAAAACTTGAATTTTGAACGACTCTGCTTTCAATTATCCTGTTTAAATAAAACATGCTTGGTATTAGTGAAAAATTGCTTTTATATTAATTTCAGTTTGATATTTTTATTCTAATTAAAGTCCAAAACGTACTGGCAATGACAAAAAGTACAGAGACCCGAAGTAAAATTAACCCATCTATTTACGGATTATATAATAGAACGAATTAATTATGTGGATATCAAAATTTTAAGTAGTTACTAAGAGAGCCAATGACATAAAATATTTAACTTAAGCTTTTAAAGAACATTAATACTGGTGGAGCGGCTGGTCGCCAAAGGCGGCTAGTCTTGAATAACATATTTACATCGATCTACAAGCTTGCTAATCCCCTTTTTTGAAGGATGATCTTGATTTTCTTTGAAAAAAAATATCGTAAGATACTTTTGTACATCTTATTTTTATTTTTATTATTTTTTTGCTACTTAAATTAATTTTGTAAAGACCGAAACCGTTGGTCAAAAGACAGTGCGAGACTGGAAAAATATGGTGGTCGATTTCACCATCTCTGTTTCCCAGAAACAAACGTTTTTCTTATGTGGTTGCATCGAGCTTGATAAGATGTTCACATTCCTCGTTTAGTGTGATCAATTTTAATGTCACTCTTTTAGACTAGCTCAAAATGATAGCCCAAATGATTACGATGATGTTCTATCAAGCAAACAATAACAATTTTAAAAGGGGCAAACTAGCCTCTGTGGCAGGTTCTGAATTTTAACTTTTTTTGCAAGTTCTTTTGTGATCAATATTATTATATATAATCCATTTCTTGTTCTTGATATCACACGACGGAAATGGCTCTTTATTAAAACGAGCTAAATTGAAGGAAGTACAATATCCAGAGGGTCGGGATAGCCTGGTTGGTAGGGCATTGGGTTCACATCCGTTCAGCTTCGAGTTCGATCTCACCAGCCAAACACTCCGTGTGTGTGTGTGGCAATGACGCAAATTAAATCTGTCGTGGCCACAAAAGCCTCGATGTCGAGAGAAATACCCCTGGAGGTACTGGGTCAGAGGTGATCGATCTCTATTCCAGCTCTAAATTACGTTCTGTGGGTGAAAGAATGAAATGCATGAATGAAGTCCACCCCGTAGAAAGAGCTTGTGACGTGTATGAGCTAGAAGTCAGACTTCTGCCCTTGTGTGCTCACGGGTCCAAACCCTCCGAAGCTACTGACCCTTCCTTACGTTGTAAAGTGAGGCACAAGGACAATAGCAACAGTACCCAGATATCCAAGAAAATATATCCAAGATTTTTCGAATGTCGAAACTCGTCGAATTATCAGTGTTTAGTCTTTTTCGCAATTTCGTATGATATTCTAAAGCACCCTTTTACTAAAGTACTCACAATAAATCTATTAACATCAGAAAACCATCCTTTCTGACGTGAACCTTCCAATAAAAAATTGCCATTTCGAAATCTGCCTAAACATTTTTTTCACGGTTCACAGAGCAATGAAACGGTTTGAATAACCAAAATGTTTTTATGCAATTTCAAGAACTACTTCTTTTAGAAATTGATAGAACATTACATATTGGAAATGAACTAACGATGAACAGTTTTATCATGTGAGAAGATGATGTTGTTTTGGTTAGGAGATTTTGATGTCTCCAAAATTTACTCACGAAAAAATATTTTTACCTGCTTTAACCAGTACTGCATTATTATTATGTATGCTTCTTTGACAATAGATGCGTTTTTATAAAGTTGACCTGCTTTTACCAGCATTGCTTTATTATTACATATGCTTCTTTGAAATCAGATGCTTTTTTAAAAGGTTCATCTGCTTTTATCAGTACTTCATTATTATTATGTATGTTCCTTTGACAGCAGATGCGTTTTTAAAAGGTTGACCTGCTTTTACCAGTATTACTTTAATATTACGTATACTTCTTTGACGGCAGATGCGTTTTTAAAAGGTTGAAGTAGAACTTAGTAGCTGTTATTTCATCTCAAAATCGGTCGAACTCCAAAACTTTGTTTCCCACCAAGAAAAATTGAAAATGAAAGTTTAAAAAAATGACGTGGCACGCGATCAGCACTCCCAGGACTGATTGTAAAACGTCTTACGATAAAACTAATCTTGCTGGTAAGCAACAATACATGTTTGTAACAATATACGATGATGCTATCTATAAAAATAGGAATGATATTTTTTATGGACATTTATAAACGATGAGAAGTTGAAGGCTGATAACGTTAGTTGTGGATTAATCACAGGAGATAGCTTTTATTCTTAAAGTATAACATTGTTATTAATATTTAATTTTTTTCCCAACAGAGGAAAAAAGTTCTTTGGAATTAACTGATTCACCAGTAACGTTAAACGATGTAGATATATATGGTAAGTATATCTTTTTCAGTAACATTTAATGAAAAGTTAAATATTAAGAGATTTTAATTTCTGAAATTGACGCATTTTTTTAAGAAAAGTATTTTTTTTTATTTCAGAAAGAGATGAAACGACTTTTGGGGAAACGGATGTAGAGATAACTTCAGATGATTCAAGCAAAGATGGTAGATCTTTTTCATTAAAATTTTTTTTTTAAATAGTTTAAGAAAAATGTATGTGAATTTTAACTACCAAAATCGGAATGGAAATACTCTTCAAGTTAGCAATGAATATTCTCCTCTATATTTTGCACCGTTTTTGAAATATGTACGTTAATTTCGGAATTTATCCCTGTATGTCATTATAAGTATCTATGACATATGTCTATTTCCCCCATGGTAACCTTAATATTCCCCATAATTCATTCAACAGAAAAGTGATGATAAAACAACATCTGCTTACATTGTGATACAAGATCAAATGTGCCCGAAACTTTTTCTTTCTGATGTTGCTATAAGATTCTAAAATGGATTTCTTTGCCACGTGTCGATTTAAGTAAGGGAATATTAGGTACCTTTTTTTTAAAAAAAAAAACATATGCAGATGTTAAACATTTATATCCTATCCTTCCTGGCGAGGAACGATCGAACACAATTTTGCTAAGCGCGTGCAAAGTATGTATAAACTAAATTTGTTCACATTAGATCATGCAGTCTAACCTGTAGGACATCAACAAACACATATGTATGTGGCGCTAGCTTCATAAGCCAGATAACCTCTACGATACCGAAGTCGACTTTTATATTGTGGTCATGTTACTGGGCTACTGGCTCTAGCATTGCAGGTTCGTGTCGCGACCTTCAAATCAATACAATGGTGACCTTGGCAACGCAACCTCCTGCAACAGTCGTGGCGCCATCTACCCGCAGCAAAAACAAACAAAATCGTCAAAACTCACTTGACGCAAGCAAGCAATGCAAAGACGTCAGACACACTTGACGCAAGCAAGCAGCAACTCGGCATATTGCTTGGCGCTATAATCGTTCGTCCCTCTGCCGACTCACTGGTGGGGGAGTACTGTGGCGCTAGCTTCATAAGCCAGATAACATCTTGGATACCGAAGTCGACTTCTGTATTATGGTCATGTTTCTTAGCTACTGACCCTAGCGTCACAGGTTCGTATCACAACATTCAATCGGTACATTATTTTTTTATTTTTAGTTATGGTTAATTCTCACATCAAACACTGTTAGAAATCTTAACAATCTGGCCTGTGTTAGACTTAAAGCAGGAAAACTTTTTCGTGGATAAAAATACACTTAATTTTATCCATTTTCTAAGTAGGTGAAAACTCAGAAAATTATATTTAATGTGTTTTTCTGAAGCTTCTAATAAATTTGACATATACACCATCGTATTCATTTAATTTTTCACCCCTATTCTATTAGATTCGAGAACAAGAATTAGTCACGACCAAATATAACGCGGCAGATTTGTAATTAGATTATAGCTGCTTAATACTATTCATGATGATGGTTTTTATAAGAGTAGGAAAAAGTACTGGCAATGTGACTAAGGATTCAGCGCAAGTTTTCGAATTTTAAGAAATTATTTAAACTAATGCATCTTTTTTTAATTAATTATTTTTTGAAAAATTCGTTTCAGGAAGCGACGACACCTGCGAGCCCAATCCTTGCAAAAATGGTGGTACCTGCTTCAATGGATTCATGTGCATGTGCACGGTAGGATATTCTGGGTCCCACTGTGAAAAATGTAAAAGTTCTTTCATAAAAATAATCTTAGTTTATGTACACTCAGAACTTATCATAACAAAATAGCTGCATTGTATGAACGAAGCATTTTGCAGCTATAAAAAAAATCCTAGAATATAGTTAAGAACTTTTTGAAGTTCAATCAGTAATTATAATTATTCACTGAACTGATAGATATAAATATTTCAACATTTTTCAGTATCAGCAATCAAAAGTATTCAGAATCTTTAAAGAAGAGATTCTGAAATTATAGTACTTTGAAATTATAGTACTTTGAAAGAATCATATCTGAAGCTTTACTAAGTACTATTATAAACAAGGGGATGTATACCTTCCTATTCTTTTAACAACATTTAAAGCTTTTGTTTTTTTTTTAAGTTGAACCCAGACATTCTCTGTTACCTTATTTTAATTTAATGGCTTTGTGAGATTTGTGCTTATAATATTTGATTTATCTTTTAATGTCGAAAATTTACTTTGTTAAAAAATATGTTATTGATAGAGTTGTAAAGTTCGGGTTTAGGAAATCACACAAAAAAATTCTTTTGAAGATAGAATTATTGTAGACAAATGGAAAATCTTTTGTCTCATCTTTTTAATTCATTGGGCATAAAAATGGAATTGCTGTCACAGAACTTTTTTCCAACACATTTACTGTCGATAGATTATTCGGATGAACAAATAGCGACACAACTAAACAGTTTAAGAAGTTGTTAAGAATGGAAACCCATTTTAACTTTTTCCGTTAACAAATTAAGAAAAAATATAGAAATCTTCAAAAACTTTGTACTCGGCTTTTGACGAATCTCTATATTTTAGAACTTCCTGAGTTGGAAAAACACAATTTTGTAAAAGGTCCATCTGTCTGTGGTACCTCGAAACATTGCACCCCGAAATAAATGTATATGTTGTTCCAGAATAACGTCTCAATAGATTTGGCTCATCGTGTTTCCAATTTGAACATGCAGGTCAGTTATGAAAACCAGATTAGTTCCTCCCCAAACAAGCAATCCTGCACCACCGTAACGTTGTCGTTCCATGATGTTCCCTTGATGATAACGGGCACCTGGCGCTCTCTGTGTGAAAGTTCGGCGAGAATTAGACTACAAGCCTACTGTATTTGGTGTTCACAATACATGATCGCTACTCCATGCTAACCGCTGTCGACAGTGAGTTGCAGTAAGTAAAACACATTTGATAGGCCTACGAGAATATAGACCAGTCTGCCCTAAGCATATATGCATGGTCTTCCTTGAAACTGTCGTACTAGTGGCTGAAGAGAGATGTCGCGACAGGTCTGATGCTGTGCTCAGTCTGTTTCTTTTTGCAAGTAGCTGCCAAATACCGGTCCTCATTCGACGTCGTAACTCGGGAGTGACCTATGGTGCAACTTCTACTCACATTACCATCATATTGGAATCGTTGCCAAATCTTGGAGAGGAAATTCTAGCGATTCCAGGTCCTGCGAATACTTCCAACTGGGCACGCCCAAATTCCAGAAGAAAGATAATTTTACCACGTCAAAAAACCTTCAAATGCGGTCCTTTGTATCATAACAATGCGAAGGTTTATAAAGTACTTGCGAACAATTTCACTTTTTAGCCTGTATTCCTTATGCATCTCTCTCTTATACAGTCGTCATTGCATGATTTTTGAAAATATGTGTAGTCATTTTATGGGTGATATACACTGAAGTGACAAAAGTCATGGGATAGCAATATGAAAATATACAGATGGCAGTAGTATCGCAGCGAAAAAGTATTAATGCGCAGTTCGTTTTCCAGAGCTTTCATTTGTATTCAAGGTATTCATGCGAACAGGTTTTTCGTGATTTATGGCGGCACGACGAGAATTAACAGACTTTGAACGTGGAATGTTAGTTGGAGCTAGACGCATGGGTCATTCCATTGCGGAAGTCGTTAGTGAATTCAACACTCCGAGATCCACAGTATCAAGAGTGTGCCGAGAGTATGAAATTTCAGGCATCCCATCCCATCATGGACGGCGCAGTGGGCGACCACCTGCACTTAACGACCGAGACCGCCGACGTCTGTGTAGAATGGCCAATGTTAATAGACACGCACCGGTTCGTCAAATAACTGCAGGAATCAATGTGGGACGTACGAGAGACGTGTCCGATAGGACTGTGCGGCGAAATGTGTCTTCCTTGGGCTATGACAGCAGAAGAGCGACTCGAATGCCTTTACTGACAGCACGACATCGCCTGCAGTGACTCTCCTGGGTCCGTGAGCATATCGACTGGTCCCTAGATCAGTGGAAAACCGTGGCGTGGTCCCAATTTCAGTTGTTACGAGCTGATGGTAGAGTTCGAGTGTGGCGCAGACCCCACGAAGCCATGGACCCAAACTGTCAGCAAGGCACTGTTCAAGCTGGTGGTGGCTGCATAATGGTGCGGGCTGTTTTTACATGGCATGGACTCGGTCCTCTGGTGCAACTGAACCGATCATTGACTGGAAATGGTTATGTTCAGCTGCTTGCAGATCACTTGCAGCCATTCATGGACTTCACGTACCCACACAACGATGGGATTTTTATGGATGACAATGCGCCATGTCACCGGGCCAGAACTGTTCGCGATTGGTTTGAAGAACATTCCGGACAATTCCAGCGTATGATCTGGCCACCTAGATGGGCCGATATGAATCCCATCGAGCATTTATGGGACATCATCGAAAGGTCCGTTCGTGCCCAAACTTCTGCATCATCCACACTTTCACAATTATGGACGTGTATACAGACAGCATGGCTCAATATTCCTGCAGAGGACTTCCAACGACTTGTGGACTCCATGACACGTCGAGTTGTAGCACTTCGCTGGGCAAAAGGAGGACCAACACGATATTAACAGTCATCCCATGACTTTTGTCACTTCAGTGTATATATATGAGTGTTCAATTTCCGCATGACTCTGAGTTATCTTTAATTTATGGACATGAGTGTAAATACTAATGCAGTTGATACTTTAGTCGGGATCCTATAAGATTTTGAATGATTGCCCTTTTGCTAGGCTGGCTGCATTCTTATTATGTGTATCAGTGAGTAATACAGCAATATAGACACTCCAATTGAATAACCATAAATCCACGTAATTATTAAATAAATGGTAATTAGGGAACAAAAGTAATTTTGGAAACGGGCTCAACCTATTCAGAAAGGAAATGCAAATCTAGAGACATAATCTTTAGAAAATGGATATTAGATACACCATATTAACACTTACGAGAGTTAGATATACTAGAAAACAATTGGCTTAATTATTAGAAACTATTGGCTTAGTATATTATATGCTAGTATATTATATACTAGTGTATTATATACTAGAAACTTTTGGCTTGATTAAATAGGTTCAGGACTAGAAAGAAATGCTTAAACTGTAAGAAAGAGTGATAGCAAATCTGTAGAAAAAGAAATAAATTTCTGCACTTTACTGTTTTGGTAATATATAAATAAAAAAGTTATTTTGGGAAAATGAGGAAAATTTTCTATTAATTATTATGATTCTGTCTTTCAAAAGAACACGTAGATTAATAAGCGTTCACTAGATAATTAAATACGTGCTTACTAGATAATTAAAAGTTCTTGAACTTAACTGGTATCATATAAGCCTATCAAATCATGCCTAAATTTCTGCTTAATATAAATTGATTTTGCAAATTATAAATATTAAATCTTTAAAGAATAAAAGTAATAAATTCAACTCTTTACCATGAATGTAAAAGTTTTCATCAGAAATCAATATTTTTTCAGAGAAAAAAAATGATAATTTTTTAAAATTCTTGACTGAAAAAATCGTTTGCAAAATTTTCGTTTCTAAGTTGATGATAATCGACAATAAGAAAAATGTAAATATAGATTTTTGAAGTTAATTACTTCGTTTTATAAAATGATAAACATTTCTGACTTTAAAAAAAAAACATTTTTCTAGATGCTTGTTTACCAAATCCGTGTCAAAATAATGGAACATGTATTATTAATCAACAGGATGAGTATGAATGCATCTGTAAATTTTCATATTTTGGAATGAATTGCGATAAAAGTAAGAAATATTTCTTTGTTTCTTTAAAATTACAATTTTAAATTTGTAATAAAAATAAAATGTAAGTCAATTTGGTAAACTGTTTAAACTGTTTTTTCCTGATTCCACATTGTTCATATATTTTCAATACGTGATATATTTCACTTTTAGTGTCATCGTACAGAAGAAAGAAATCAATGTGCATTTTTTCCTTACTTTATTTAGAAGGTTAATTTCAGAATTTAATAGATACTTACGTATTATCCCATCTTCGCCAACGATCTCCAATGGTTTAGTAACTCATTGGCGACGGATTTAAATTTGGCGATAAAGATCAATGGATCACACCATTGGCGGATTGCCATGATTGGCGGTTAGCAACTCATTTGCGATGATTTCAAATTTGGTGATAAAGTTGGTCGGTATAAAATATAAATACCATTTAACCAAAAATTATTATGGTAATACCACACAACATATTTAATTTATTTATCTTGTTGCGTTTATGTGTATCGCATTCATTTATGCTTAAATTGATGGACATCCAAAGAGTTTATTAGTTGACAAATTTGTTCAGACAGTCTTAAAAACAGATTTCATCCATTTAACTCCCGATTTTTTCAATACCTACGATTAGTTTCCCTATATATATATATATAATTTCCCTATTTTTATATATTTTTATACCTTGTTCAAATTTTCAATCGTTAATAAAATGATTTTAAGTCATCCACTCCAGTTCAAGTACATTTTTTTAAACTTTTAGTGGACACTTGATGTGAATACAGTTTTGTTTTCAAATATTAATTCATTAATTAAATTTAATTAATGTTTAATACTTTAAATGGAGTTTTAGTAGTTTATAATTGAAATTGAAATCTACAGGCAGTGGCTCATTAAGTAAAATGCGAAGATTTCAGTATTTTTCACGTGAATGTGAAGAATGTGAGTTCAACTTTTGCGAAAATCAATAATTTTTTGATCAATCATATATATTAATTGTAATTTTTTAATAAAAATGTAACTAAAATTAAAGTTTTCTTTGTTGGTCTAAGTGGGAATTGATTTAAATTTTTTTATATTACTTATTTTATTACTATCGTACTCACGAAAAGACACAGACTTAACTCTCAAAACTGCTTTCTATGACCCCATGTGGTCTTTCAAGGGGAGAGCACGAGGTATAAAATAGAATTCAATAGAAGATTTAGAACAATGATAGTACGCATTCATAAAAGGGATTGGCAAATTTTTCAGGCTACCGGAAATTTCTAATTTTTTCAAGGTGTTGTGGTCTAAAAAGTGTATAAGTCTACAATATATATTTTATCTTTATAATAAATACGGAATATGTACTTAACTACATAATTACAAACCTAATAATAATTGCCACAAATAGAATAATATCAAATAATGGATTTTTAAAACGGAAAATTTAAAAATATATTTAAAAAAATCCTTTTCAGTTAGAGCTATTTTTTATAGTTATAGTAAGTAGGAGACTTAATCTGCACCACATATTGGCACCAATCTAGAATATATCGGTGTATAACTAATTACTACTGCTAATCTTTCATTGAATTCTAAATCTGTATAGAAGCTACGATAATCGTTTATTTTTTTAAAATTAGTATATGTCTATTAAATTCTGAAAGTTATTCATAGGTTTTGAGCAAAGTATTTTTAAAATTATCTCATTTTGAGGGGAAATTTTTTTTTGTTTCCTCAAGAGATAAAGAGAATACAATGTTCTGTAAATATGTTTCTTTTAGTTTGCACGTTTTGGTCTTAGTAAAAGCGGTCTCTCCAAAATGTTTTGGTGCTCACTAGTCAATCGTGATCGACTTAATGTTCACCCCTGATTTAGACTGGCCATTCATAAAAATAATTTAAAGCGCAATAACCAGGCGATTTCGAAAAAAATAACCCTCAAACTTTCATCGTAGCTTCTATACTAATGATGTGTCTGTGAGCATAATAGTAGCATAAATAAAGCACTTGCATATTATTTCTGGGACTCAAGTTTGATCTTATATAATGTCCTTATTTACTCTGTTAGTATTTTTTCGTTGTTTTTAGTTTGTTTTCTTTCTATATTATTTCAAATTCATTTAACAATATACAAACAATTTTAATTAATATTTTCCATTTTTTATGCAAATAAGAATACTTATTCTTCTGATTCTTGGATTATAATTTCATTTTTAGAAGAAGAAAAAATTATTATAAATACGAATGCGTTTTCTCAAATATACATAAGAAAAATATGTGTAATATGATGCTTAATAAGTGAATTAACAATTTGAAAATGTTAAATTGTGTGACAAAATTAAGCCAAGGAGTAAAAACAACAATTTGAAAAAGATAACACTTAAAAATAAATCATATGATTATTCTTATATTCTCCGATATGATTACACTTCACATATTATATGATTACACTTATCAGGTACCATACTATGCAAAAAAAAGAGCAAAAGTTGAAAAACTTTATACACGTTTTTTTCTGGGTGCCGTGGGTGCACAATTTGTGTTTATAAATGACAACGGCTGCTATGTAAAGATTCTTTTCTATAACCTGCTCCATCACTTCGAAGTTCAGTTAGTTCAATCAGACACATTTTGTCAAACTTGCTTTATTTGACACAAGAACAAAACAAGAACTTCAAAAGACAGACCACAACAAAAGTTACAGTTAGTTACATAATCATCACGATACACCAACACAGCTGAACTGCTTTCGTCAATACAGTACTCAGTTCACTGCAGTTCTTTTTCAGAGTTTTGATTGATTGATTGCGCAAAAACGTGTGGTCTCACAGTGCAAACATCGTAAATGAATGCCTTTGATCGGAGGATATCAACCGTATTTAATGGCCAGCATTCTCAATGGATATGAATCAAGTAGAGCAGTATGTAACATGCTTGGCCAATAAGTTGCAGCCCGTGAACCACCTCCCACAGTCCAACCAGATCTTCGGAGAGCATTGCTTGATTAGTGGTGTAATATTTCCCGTAATCAGATCGATAATTTGATACTCAACCTGCCTAGGCGTTGTACGAACTGTATTGCATTGTCTGAGGGACATACTATGCATTAATCATTATATCAATTATGTAATATTGATTTTTGAAAATGGTTTTTTTCCTTTAGTAATTTGCTTTTGAGAGCAAAAATTTACATTTTTTTATGATATGAAATATCTGGCATCTTTTTGCGTCTTTACCTTTTGTTTAATAAATAGGCCAAATTTGTAAATAGGCCAAATAAGTCAAATTTGTTTGGTTTCTGGATCTTTTTTTTTCTTCTGAACTCGCATTGTTCTTGATTTATGGACACGCATGTAAATCCTTTTACAGGTTAAACATTTGTTGCTCAGTTCTCTCAAAAATATACATATCCAAAAAACATGATGACTTTGATATACAAAATTTAATAAGTGATCTTGTAATTATGATTGAGATTATATGGCAAATTTGGGTTTCAACAGGTCAGAAAAAAATTCTAAATATGCATGAGATGTTTTGGCATATGTATATTGACCGCCATCCACTGATTCATCATGCCTAAGTGGAATATTATCGAGGATCTATGCTATTACTTTCTTTCGTAGTCCATGTTAGCTAATAGAACCTTTGTTCGCCAATGGGCACTCCATTAATAATGCATTCTATTGCATTAGTAAATGTTCTATAAATAATTAATAAAATATTTATTAGAAAAGGTGAAATTTTTGTGAGACCACCTCCTATGTTTTAGTATGATAACATTTCTAAACTAGTATCCCGTCTGTAAATTGTAGCATGTATGATGAAAAATTGGATGAAATCCTGGAATTCGAATCGCCTTTTAATTGTATTTATTTTATTTATTGTATAACAACGAATAAAAAGAACCGTCATATATTTATAAAAAACTGACACCTGAAACGTTGAAACGCATCAAAATTTCTCAACTAAATTTGTTTTCTTTCCTCTTCTATGAATTCTATGTACACTTAAAAATAATTCGAGCATTATTTTACAAAAATCTATTATAGAAACTAATCCTTAAACTTTGCGTGTGATAATTTTTTAAGTATTTCTTTACATCTTTTAAATTGTTGTGCTAATAAATCCATTGATGAATTCCAAAGAGTCCACTTAATTGTTTGGCTACTTTTAAAATTCGATTGAAATTTATTGAATACTTTTTGAATTTTGCAGAGTATGAACCAGAACCAGAAACAACAACTGAAGAAATGTCCACTGGAAAATGTAAGATATTTCACAACTTCATTTTTTTTATTTGACCCTTGTAGAAAATGAAAATAATCTAAACTAAAATATATAGTACCGTACTAATTAATTTTAATTTAGCTTTGATCCAGTTACAATCTTGCCTTGGAATGTTTCTTGGGGGATAATCCGTAAAATGTAGTAACCACGAGCCAATGCGAGTTTTAATGTAATTATGAAACTCTGTGCGAATTTTTAATAAATGGCATGGTTTAGACAACCCTGGTAAAATATCGATTACATGTATTGTAGTTTGAATTCCTTCATAACTACAGTTTAAAAAACTCCTTATTTTACTTAATGTTTCTGATACAGTTTTTATTAAGTAAGACTTAAATAAATGTGGAGATCTAAGTATGGGGTATTTTACTTTCAGTTCTTTCAACCACTCCTGAAATTATCAATGGCACATTTACAACATTTGAAGGTAAGTACTCTACATCCTTTGAGCATTAATCAACTAATAGTATTCATCCATTAAATGTGTATCTTCACTTTTCTTTTTATTAATTATCCGAAAATTTGATATCAAAAATTGAAAAACATTTCTTTTTTAAAAATTAATTGTCATTCTTGTTTATGCATATATTTTACATAATTTTTTCGCAAAAGTTTTGTGTTTCGTAAGACTTATATACGGAGTTTTATTTATGTGTTTTGCTGTTTTCAGTTCCTACTACAACTTCTGAAATTATCACGGATTCATCTACAACACCGGAATGTAAGTTACTATCATATCAATGATAAATTGAAATGTAATGAACTTTAAAAAGTTTCTTTGAACTAAAAAATTAAAATTACATTGTATTTAGAGAGCGTTAATGCTGCTACAATTATAAAGCAAATGAAATGAAATTAATTAGCAATAAGAATTAAGTTTAAAGCAAAAAAACAAAAACAATGAATCCGGGGTGAAGCCGTTTTCAAGGGTCACTCTCAGGCAGGGGCTCAAGCCAAGGTATTTTTCTGAGAGTAGTTTCACATTTCGTCAAAAGAATAACGCCTCGTGGCCCGAAAACATAGGCAATTGTGGTTTTGGTGATAAATTAGTATCACAAAAATGAAAGAAGAAAATTTTAAATCTAAATAGATTTACAGCATAATGTTTAAAACAAACAACAAAAGACCGCAAAACCTTAAATTGAAACATCAAAATATACCAAGATTAAAATCACACAATAACAAGCAAATTAGTTCAAAAACGTTTTTTAAAAAAATCTAAATAGAAATATAGAAAAATGCTCAAACCAAACCATAAAAAAACCGTAAAATATAAATCACAAACATTAGAATATGAAATAAATCATAAACATTAGAATATGAAATAAATCACAAACATTAGAATATGAAATAAATCACAAACATTAAGTATGAAATAAGTCACAAACCTTACAATATGAAATAAATCACAAACATTACAATATGAAATAAATCACAAATATTAGAATATGAAATAAATCACAAACATTATAATATGAAATAAATCACAAACATTAGAATACGAAATAAACCACAAACTTTAGAATATGAAATCACAAACATTAGAATATGAAATCAAAACACATATCAGTATTAAGAATAACTCCAAAAAGGTTTGAAGCGTGTCAACCTATATTTTTAATTTGAACTCGTCAAACTAACTTTAAATTTGCCACGTTTTATGTTATATACGTTTGGTCAGAATATATCGTCTTTATGTGAAGAAATTGAAGCATCCTCTATTAGGTTAAGGTTCAGAGTGAATAAACTGGAAGATTTATTTTAGTTTGAAAATTAGAAAATAGATAAACCTTCTCTTCTTAAAGCTTTTACGTTGCAATAGTTTGTGGGAAATTCGTTAGGAGCTAAGATTTTAATGAGATTGTTTGATGCTTCAATATATGAATTTTTGCTGTCATAATATTTTTTAATTTTGTTAAAATGTGAAAATATTTAATTTTTGAACATTTTAGAGTATAAATTAGAATGATAATTACTATGTTTAATTATTTTAGAGTTAAAATCATCCCTTTTATCATAAATAATTATTAAAGTTTTTCATTTTGGAATTTCTAAATTTAAATCCATATAGTTGGCTTTAAGTTGATTATCGTTTGCTTCAGTTAAAATTAGTTCTTTTGGGTAACAATGAATATCAACATTAGTATTATCTAAATTTAACAAAAGTAAATCAACTCTATCTATCTATCTATCTATCTATCTATCTATCTATCTATCTATCT
>JAOUZG010019618.1:0-17030 GCA_026289955.1 Argiope argentata
CCCAGGTTGATACAGTGTTCGTTTTGTTTTCATACCTCAGTATCACTACCGTTTCAGGCAAATGTTGCTGTGAGCATAATATTAGGAGATTAGTAATATATTGCAGCTCATAATGATTAGTATTTTATTGCCATCCTTTTTAAACAGTTGGAGCACTTAATTAAAAAATTACAGATACAGCAAATCATATAATTTGCAAATGGATAAGAAATTGAATAAAAATTAAAGTCCAAATATTGCAATTAATTATTTAATTGAGTTTCTATTTATATAATTTCTGTAATAAATGGGACATAATTTACTATGCTCTTAAAAAATACTGAACTAATGAATAATTATTAAAATAATTAATAATTTCTGAATTAATTAAGAAATGAATCTGAAATTTCATTAATAAATGCGAGAAAATCTATTATGAACTTAAAAAAATAATTTACTGAATTAATTATAAATGTATCTGATTGCATTTAAATGTGTGATTAAATTTAATTGACTATATTCGTTCAAAGTCAATTAAAATCTATTTCTTTGCATTTATAATGTCACTTTACTTTGCTAATTGGTTAAAAAAAATGAAAGTCTGGGTTCAATATATTATTTCTTTACTTAACCATTAATATAAAATTTAAAATGAGTACAAAATAAATTCATAATCATTAAATTAAAAATACGTTTATTTAGCACGTGAATGCTCTGAAAAATATTTATTACTGTTACTTTTATTAACTATTCAATATTAATTTAAATTTGTTTCAGGTAAAATTTAATAAAGGTCACTGGAAACAAGACGAAAAATTAGACTCTTCTAAGAACCCATTGCAATAAATTTGAGAACTGTTGACTTACATCACTTTCTAAAACAACGCAATATAAAATTTAACAACCGGCAAGTAATTTTTGTTTCAAACAACCGCAACGCTCTGAGCCAAATCAAATAGAACAACTCAACTGCATCCCGTAACCACTCTAGCAGATTGATTTCCTGTAAATGCCTCTGCCATATGTATTAAGCGATGCGAGCAGACCGATGAAATGTTTCAACAACAAATAAATGCTCAAACAGCAAAGCAAGGGGTGAAAAGTAACCGTCGCAATATCCGAAACATCTGGGTTCAGCTTCATTGATCTCGAAGAAACACACCACCGCACTTTTCGGACATCTTTTAATCCCTCTCCCCACGCCCTCGAGAGGTTCTTGGGAGCCCCTTCTTGAATCTCTTTTTGGTTGGGCTCATTTTTCGCCCCAGTGAATCTGACCGATTCTGATGCTGCTTGGGGCAGCTGATTCCTTCGATTTTTTTTTCAGGTTTCTCTTGGTGTCGCTAAATAGTTTTCGGAAGCTCAGGGCGTTGGTCATCTAAGTAAGGAAAGTGAAGTAAGCGGAAGGTATTTTGTTATAAATAATAAATTACAGCATTTTCTAAAAAATTAAAATATGCTTATATTATTCTATTTTTTTTCTAATTCCGTTCCTATTTTTGTCCACTTGAGGCATAATTTTCTTAAATTTATATATTTAAATGTGTGAAAATAATAAAAATAATGTGTTTGCTTCTTTCTTTTTGAATGTTTTTTTATGAATGTTTTTCTTTTAAAAATTGAACTTAAGTTTTTTTTTTAAATTTTTAGCTAACACTTAATAGCGTGATTTTCTTCTAACATTGTAAATGAAGTAAGAATCATTTTATTGAATATCTGACAAGTTTATATGAGAAAGTTATGTAACAGAAAAGTAAGAATGTAAAGTAAAATAATAATTAATTGGAATAAATGCATAATTAATATTCGCTAGTGGTGATTTGATATCAATGTTGAGAAAAAACGATATCAAATCCATTAAATATCTGAGAATGAACTCCATTAAATATCTGAGAATTTTGCATGGGAGAGGAAAAAATTTAATTTGCAGTATTATAAAAAATTAGAATATAGAAATGAAGCTAGACGAACAAAAATATGTTCACATACATTGTTTAATTAATATGAATTTATTTACAGTTATGGCATAGGAATTGAAAGGATAATATGAACTCCATCGCCTTTAAATATTTACCACGTATTTGTCAGCAGAAATTCCACTAATTAATGAAAATATCTATAAGTAACGAAAGTGAAGTAAGCTGCCATCACTCTATAATTCTTCTGTACAGCCGACCACCCCGCCACCACCGAACGTTGCAGTATCGATGGGATTTGTTGTGGCCTACTGTGGACTGTAGCAATGTCCATCCTTACATTGACCGAATCTGTCAAACTAATATTCTCTTCAAGATAATTGACCCCAAAGTGGTCATAAACTGACCACTTCCTCTTCAACAAACTTTCAAACAACTGGCAAAAAACTGACAATTTTAGGCATCATGTCCTTTAGAGTCCTATGATTACTTGGTACCATCAGTGCTGAACTCGAGTCGTTATCTTCAACTTGCAGATGTTTCCTATGATCGCAGATTTCTGTGCAGTCCTTTAAATAGTGGTTGCCAGTACAGATTCCTCCACAAATGCATTTATTTTCCAGCATTCTTACAATTCATTGGAAATATGCAGGAAATATACCATGTCCTGATATAATTTGTAAACCGGTGGATGATATCTTCTTATCTTTATTTCTGGATCAGGAGTAATATCGTAAGTTACACTTCCTTTTTTGGACATATACCATCTGTCAAACCATTGTAGCTTAATTTCTACTCTCAGTTCTCATTTTAAGACACTATTTGATTTGAGGACAATTATATCCACACTCTTTTTCTGTGCTGCTATCTTTGCAAATTGATCGCCCTTTTGTTACCATATATCCCACCTTCACTCTATACTAAATGATAAATTATGGCTTATCACAAGAAAGTCATTAAGCTAAAATTAATGTCTTATCTTTTTCTGATCTCAATATCTATTTTATGCACCTCAATTTTGAATTTATAATTATTTAATTATTTAAATATTCCTAAAAATAAGGAGTGTTAGCTTCATTCTGTTTCTGAATTTGAACATTTTTGTATAGTTTTTTTAAAAAATATATTTTAAAATTGAATCAAAATCAAATCGTCTTCACTGTTTTATCAAATAACTAATCGCCTTATTCCGTTCCAGTGCTGTGATCTAAGGAAGAAAAATTACATTGAATAAATTGTATGAACTATTTGTGGAATCTACATTAGAAATTAAAAATTGAAATTATAATATCATGAATGTTAGAAGACTGGGTGATATGCAAATTAATCGATACAAATACAAATATTTTTAGATACATTGTTCAGTTAGTATAAGTTTATTGGCATACACTGAAGAAAGAATATTTATAAAAAAGAATTTATTTCCGTCTCCATCTTTATTGATATTCCGGGCATGTTACAGCATGGATTCCTCTAATTTAGACAGCCAAATGCCATCAAAAGAAAATTAACTTTTAAACTATTCTTACTCTGTCTTTTTAGAAATGAAAAAGTATTGATAGTCGAAATAATAGAAAATAAGTTGATAATGTATTAACCATTTTGGATTGGCCTGGTTTTCTATGTTTAAATCTGCAAAATTTCTAGATTTAATTTTCCAGATTTAAATTACCAGATGAATCCAAAACAGCTATTTAAAAAAGTAATTAACACTTTTCTTTGTTCTTTCAACCATCAATAAAATTTCATATTTCAGTACATATATATAACTGTGGCGCTAGCCTTATAAGCCAGATAACATCTCCTACACTGATATCGACTTATTGGTATAGTTGTTATGTTACTCGGCTACTGGTCGCAGCTTCGGAACGTGACCTTCATTCACTACACTGGTGACCTTGACAACGTAACTTTCTGATCTGTCGTGGCGCCATCTACCAGCAAACAAAGCCGTCGCTCACTCGACTCAGCAACCAAATACAAAGCCTTTGCTCACTCGACGCCTTCACGGACTCGCACGCTCACCATAACGCTTGGCGCTGTCAAAATCGTTCGTCTCTCCGCCGACTCACTTTAGGGGGCGTACTATGTAGCTAGCATTATAAGCCAGATAACATCTACGATACCAAAGTCAACTTTTTGGTATAGTGGTAATGTTACTTGGATACTGGACGCATGTTCGTACCGTGACCTTCATTCGCTACATAATAATAATAATAATAAAGAAGGTTTTATAAATTTAAAATACAAATTTACTATATTATCAAGCTAGAATAAATATTTCAAACTTTTTAATTCTTCCCTAATAAGTTTATTTGATGGAATATTATTCATTTCACACCATATTTTCAATATATTTAAAATATTAATGTCTCTTTATACCATTATTGGAAAAATATTCATTTAATTAATATCAGATGGAAATTTGAATTTTAAATTTACCACAATGTTGACAATAAAAATTAAATTTAATGATTGCATAATTTCTTTTATATGCAATAAAATTTAAGGCACATTTTAGATAATTCGCATGTTCTACTTTTAACTAAGTTTACTATACCACATAGTGTTGATTATAAATAGTACTATCCTGAAAATAAATTTAATTGAATAAAAAAAGTAACAGTTAATAGAAAACAATAAAAATTGGAAAAAAATGAGGGTTGAATTAAAAATTAGATTGCTATGATTCCTGAATATTATGAGTAATGTCTTAATATTAATAAATATTGTATAATCACTATTTTACTTGAAAAATCTTAGTAAACATAAATTAAATTCCCCCAATGTCTATAATAAAGTATAAATATTGAAGCCTTGACCAGTATCCCAATGTCATTCATAAAGTATGAAGTTTGAAAGCTTGACAAGTCATATTTTCAATTTATGTAATATGATGTAACATTTACAATTTTTTTTTAAAATTGAAACTTTTTTAAATTAAAATAGTTTTAAAATGATTACCTCTGTTATTTATAAGATATATTTATTATTTACTAGCTTTTACTCGCGACATCGTACACATGGAAAAGCACACAACTACCGTAAAAATAATGTATTTACAGTGCGTTTCTGAAATAAAGCAAAACCACAAATATGTTTCTTTAAAATCAAGTGAAGTCTATTTTATTTATCGATCGAATTTGAGATAGCTACAGCAATATTATATAATATTTTTTAAACTTTTAATTAATATGAAAACACAGTTATCATCAATTAGAAAACACTGCACATGCGTGAATTTTCAACGCTAATTGGGGTAACGCGAATGCGTGAACATTCTACGACAGTTGGGGTGACGGAATACAGATTAAAGAAATTTCTTTTTTTCTGTTTTGTTTGAATTTAAAAGTACTTCAGAACGAATCCGAAAAATCGATTAATTAACAACGTTTAATTTTAAATGTATTAAACACTAAGAAAATAAACATAATTGTTTGAAATAATTAGTCGAAAACGTGTTAAACCTAACCTCATTAGCGTGGAGGAAAAAACTGAATTCGTTATTTATTTGGTGGTGGGGAAATAAAGAGTTTTGGAAAGAAAGTAAATAAAGCGTCGCTTTTACTATTTTCTTCGTCTTTTTTCCAGTTATTTTCTCTCTATAAGAACTTTCCGCGTGTTTTAACGAAAATATTTAAAAAAAATAGCCGAATTGGTCTAACTGTTCTCATTTTTTGCGCTTAGCAACACAGGTGACGATTCATTTTTTTATATACATTATTGCAAACAAATTAGGCTTTATAAAGAGTCAAGTATTTAAAAACAATCAAATACTAAATTAAATATTAATACGATTTTAATTAACTATTATTTATACTGTTTACAATGCAATTAATGATTTTTTATATTTGCTAATTTTAATGTTGTTGATGTTTTAAAAGGTCATTCCATCAAAAATTAATTAAAGTATTTTCATTTTTAGGAACAATAATTTTATTCTCTTTATCATTGAATTATAAAGAACAAACTTTTCTTAGTGACATTAATTCAATTTTCTTCAAAAAATCTTAAAATGTCTTTTACTAATTTAATTTTTTAAGGATATACCTTCACTTTTGTATAAAGCTTTTATTAGTTCCTTTCTTTTTCAAACGTTTATTTAATCCACTTCGCTCAGAAACAACTTTAAAGTTAAGCTATAAATTTCTCAAATGCATTGACTTTTAAAGTGAAATATGCTTTTCAATCTACTTATCTGTAAATGGTTATTTAACCGTGCGCTCTCAAAAATCGGATATCCACTTTCAGAAGAATATATTAAAAATAGGCTCTGTAACAGAAGATGGACTTGAAAGTTGCGTAAGAGGAATTTGTTTGAGAGTTTAAAAGCTCCGAGTGAAATGATTAAATTTAAACCATCTTCTTTAGGTTAGTTAATGGGTTATACGTCAATATCGATGCTATAAGTCGTCTAGCGAACATTTGGAAAAGTGTTTAAAAGCCTCTAGTGATTAATGAACATCTCAATAAAATTCTTTTCAAACAAAATATTTGAGCTTTAGTAATGTTTAGAAATATAAGAGATATTTGTACTTTCGCCGGATTTTCCCACTTAATGTTATTCTGATTTGATTAATTAAAAACTTATAATTATATATCTTAATATCAAACATTTTAATTTTTCTTATAAAAATTATTGAAAAAGAAGAAATCATCATGGTTTTGTAATAGCAATCTATGAAATGGTAATTCCAAATAATATTAGTTTTGTAGATATTCTTCATGGAATCTAAATAGACAAGAAATTTCTTTATAATGGATCTCCCGCAGGTTTGGTGAGGAGTGGAGAGGGAGGTACTATCTCATATGTTGTCCTCGTCGACTGACAGCGGTTTAAAATTACTGGATCAGTCCCAAAAATAGCCCTAGTGTTATTTTACAACGATACATTAATATAACTTAACTAAATTAAACTAAACTTATAATAGATCTCAAGATTCTACTGGGACATTTAAAGTCTTTTTTATGTGTCTTCTGCTAATTTTTTAGTTGAGGTAAAGTATTATCTTCAACTATCCTGTATTTTCTTTATTCTATGTTCACATGATCAATTCTATAACTCTAAGTCAATCTCTAAAGCATCAAAAACTCTAAATATTTGACGAACCCTGTATTCTAGACTTTATCCCTGGATTTCATTTTTTGAAACTATTTTCTTCATTGTCTTTGTCTCTTTATAAACAAGATGCCATAAAAATATCTCTAAGTATAGCAGATGGTATTTACTTCTAATTTTAGATTCCAATTCTGTTCGATAAATATTAACATCGGTGGCACTAAATTCAAGATTTGGACTAACATGTATACAAATTTAAAAATATAAACTAATTATTCTATTAAAGTAATAAATTTATTAATTTATATTTTTTATTCTCTTTGTGCCCTAAAACTAAGAGAAAGTCATAAAAATAATTGAATTGCAATTAATAAGATCATAACAAAAATATCAAATATGTTACACTCATTATCGATACATCTGAAATCGTATATTGTAAAAAGGCGAAGTGCAGAAAAATTAGGAAAATCTTTATTTACTATTGTCTCCACGTTTATCAAAACAGATTAATCATATGTTATAGGACTGAAGACATATTCGTTAACTTCTATGTGGTAGAAAAGTTTCATCGAGGATATTTCGAAGCTATTCAATGATCCAAATAAAAATATTATGCTATATGATATTATCTTTATTTGATTAAATGCCGGAAATACAACAATATATTTTCCACTATTGCGTTATCACAGGAAGACATAAAATGTTTTTTTTTAGTAATGAATGCTCTATATTAGTGTGCTGAATTATCTAAATCAATTGATTACACAGATTAGAAATCAGATATCAGAAAGGCAAAAGAATGTCGTCATTCATATCTGCTATAATAAATACAGCGATTTCTATTTTCCCCATTACGTTTACAAAAGAAAAGAGAAAAGAATTTCCTTTTTAGTCTGTGATTTCGCCATATCGATGAACATAATTACCTAGATTAATCGATTGGGATGACATGCGATCAGATATCAATGAAGAAAATATATCGAATCATTTATAGCTGAAAGAATATATAGGATCAAAGATGTCAAAAATAGAATGAGAAATAATGGATTATTATTATAAGATGTAGCAATCACACATGAGTAAATAATTACGGAATGAGCCGTTTTTGCTGAATAAACAGAGAAACTGATGTAGAGTTCTTTAATTAAAGCACTTTCATTAAACTTCACTTATTTCATGTTTGCGAAGATGGAATATTTAAATGGGCATTTCTTGTTGTTCCTATTGTGTTGGGCTTTTGAAATTTCGTACCTTCATACATTTTCGATGTAATTATGTATAAATTATTTAAGAGCCTTACTACCAGTTAATCTATAAATTTAATCGGAATGTAATTCCTCCACACAGTTATTTTGAAAAAATAAATTACTTCAAAAATTACATTATATTAATCATACTAATTATAAAAAATAATTTCAAAAAATAATTTAAATCCTATAAATATTTAATGAAAGTGCATCTTTAAAACTGTTTTATTATATTAGCCGATATTAGCTTAAAAAACGCAAAAAGGTATGTGAGAAATGCATATGGTAATACATTAAGAAGTACCAAATGTAAAAAAAATGATAAGATCAAAACTTCATATTTGTGAGGCTATATTAATTACATTTTATGCTTTGGACTCACAGAAAAAAATGAATTTTTAAGGTATGTGATTACTTTCGCGATGCATTTTTTTGAAGAACGTTCGAAAGTAGTTAATAATTTTTAATATTTGCACATTTTTTTTAAATTTATGGAACCAAGTTATACCAGTTAAATGGCAAAATATAAAAAAAATAAAGAAAATGGTTTTAATTTTACTAAAAAGAGGTATAAATAAAAAAAAATTAAATTTGATATTCATGATTAGCTTACAAATTTGCAGACGGCCTATGAAAAATATTATTTAATTCCTGAATTAAACGATGTGCTGCTTTTATAACCATTCTTTAGATAATGGGGTCAACTGATGAATAGAAAGACATTTTTATTTTTTTTCACATTGTGAAACATTAAAATCAGTATAAAAATACTTTTATATACATAGATTATTCATTCTCCCGTTACGGAAAGGCAAAATATATTGGGAAATTGTTACATCAAATTTGAATAAAAAAATATGCATTAGATTTTAATTTATGAAGTGTTACATTGAAAAATTTCTATAAGAGTTTAGAATTTGAGAAAATATCTTTTAAAGCAAAATAGTATTATAATGTATGTAAATTGAAATATTAAAATAAGTGTAACTTGAAAATATATATATACTTAGCAGTAAAATTCTAACTATTTCCTAAAAAACCTTGTTCAAACATTAAGAAAATAAAATAAATTGATAATTCCTCAAACAATGAACTTTATAACATAGTAAGCTACGGGTTCTATTATTTTATAAATTCATGTGACGAAACGAAAATTATTATCAATGATTTTTTTTTGCAGTGATAAACATAATTTTCTATTTAACTTCAGACACTCATAGTTTTTATTGTATCATGTCAGAATATTATGTCGTTTTGGGAAGGGTTTTTTTTTGGCATCAACGAAAATCCGCAGGCAAAAAAAAATATTTTCTGCACGAGAGTCTGAAAAAAAATCAGCTTTTAATCACGTGTTGCCATTGTATTTACAAAAGCTTTCATTAAAAAATAGTTAATTACTGCAACATACAAAATATAGAAAAATGTAATTTTAGGCATGCGATTATATGAAAAGAAATAAATAGGAAATATATTTTTAAGCAATAAATGTGAGACAACGTTTTTTGATCGTTTGCAATAATAAAGTGACTCATTCAATGAAACGATTAAAATGAATTAAAATATAATTTAACTTGCACGACCTTGCTTCAATGAGGGTTGAATGGGGTGAGATTTTTGATGTCTACAAAAAAGCGTGGCAAGGAAATGAAATTTTAAATTTCAACTTCTTTAAAAATATGCCATAGAAACTCAAAAATATTGATAAATGGTTTTAATTTCGAAAAAAATCCTTTTTAATCTCCAATTTGCCACTTTTTGTTGAGATAATTTTTTCAGATTTTTTTACGTTAGGAAAGATTTTTTTCAAACTTTGAAAATTCTTTTAAAAAATAGTTTAAATTGTTTGACTAATCCTTACGTTAAAAAATTATACCACTTTTTTGTTGAGATGCTTTCTTCAAACATTAATAAAAATCTTTTTAAAAGTAGATTAGATTGTTTATTTAAGTAAAATGATTTCAATGATTAGCCGTTCAAGAAATGTTGCTCTGACATAATACATTAAAACATGCATAGCAGATTTCATTTTAATCTTTTTTATTTTATTTTGAAAAGCAAATATTTTAATTTGTAAAAGCTCATGAATAAAATCTTAAGCTGTTTGTTTAAAAGATGCCATACCCTTTAATAATAGGCTCGCTTTTAAATTAGAAGCGTATTTGTGTGTGTTTAAATTCGTCCAATAATCCATGTCCTGGATAATAAAATTGGTATAAACTCTTTTGTCATTTAAGCAAAACTACACATAATCCAACTGAATATATTTATTCCATCCTACACTTTGTTATTTACGGAGGGAACGTGTATGATTCAGAAATAATAGCAATGGCTTTGAAACATATAATGCAATGTTATGAAATGGCATTTATCAAAATTTCTTTTGAACAATACTTTGTGCGCTCGTGGGCCTGTTTTTTTCTATTCACACATGAATTGTGATGATTAATATTTTAACTTTGGTGTCCAATAGTCTAGTTTATTATCAAACTAATGCTTTTCAGTATTTATGTACTAAAAATGCTCCTTATTAATATAATTCGATGAAAAATTAAACCACTCTACTACGAATGTACCATTTGCTAATCAAACAGATACCATTGTGCTATCAGTCAAAAACGGATTATATTAGTTCACCTCATAATGTCCAGATATCCAAATTTCAATTCTGAGATTAGTACATTTTTTAAAATCATTCTATTTCAATTAAAAAGATCCATATCCCCATCTTCATGCTTTTATGAAATCAAAAAGACTTTTAATCAAATATTTAAGTAACTACGAGAGCAAATCAAAAAGTCTTTGTGCCTATTATTTAGCCAAAATTACGGCTGTGAATACCAAGCGAGTATACACATTCCCAGCAGTGAACGTTCCTTGAACCGTACCAGCCGTATCTGCCTTTTGCTCCAATGTGTAGCGCTGCTATTGGTCATTTAAAATTGCGGTTGTTCTTCAGATATGAGCTGCGAAGTGTTATTCGTTTTCTATAGAACAAGGGACAAGTGCCCATAACAATGCACAGGGAAATGCACCCCAAGTAGGGGGAAAAGTGTCTCTCTTTGAGAAGTGTTTAGTGGTGGTGTCGTGAGTTTCAAAAAAATCGTGAAGACTTGCATGAGAAAGAGCGTTTATTAAAAGAATCTGGAACACCCACCTTACAGTCCAGACCTTGCCCCTAGTGATTTTCCCGTTTTTGGTCCCCTAGCCCTCCAGACGACGACGTTCAGATTGCTCTACGTACCGAAAGCGGCGCGTCTGAATAACAGGTCTGTTCTTAAAAGTGTCAGGGTTTGTACAAACGGATTGCTTTCCCCTTTTGCGTGTAGCTCAGCACCGCAGGGGGTAGGCTGATTAGCGGATATCATGTTGTGAGTGACAGCTATTATCTTATCGCAGTCTTTTCCTTTCGAAGAGCATGTTTTTTTTTGCATGTAATTGCCAAGAGCATGTAAAGAGCATGTAATTGCCAAAATATTTCTTTGTATTATTCATGATACAATCAAATTTGGCCTAGAAAAATGAATTAAATTATCCAGTTTATTTAGGCTTATAATTAACCATTTGGCACTTGAATTTTTTGGATATTTCTAAAGAAATATCCTACAGAACAAGAACCATTTTAAAATGAATTACAATAAAAAAAATCAGCTTAAATAATTCGAGTTAGAGTCAAAGCTCTCACAATCTTGCAATCGGATAACGACATTCCCTAGGGTCAGAGAATTATTAAATATTATTAAATTCTGAATTTAAAAGCTTTTCAAATGCAACTGCATTGATTTTTTATGCATATTTCTTCCTAGCTGAGATTGGCGCCCAAAATATTTTCCGAGGTTGCTGGTCAATACAAAATTTTAAATTAAATGGTTTCTTCAGCAAAACATCTTGACATTTTAAATTTCGATAGTCATATAACTCATACTGTTTCAGACTCCATGCTCCATTCTGTAGAATAAAATTTGTTTATTAGAAAATCCTTAATTTAAAACGGGAGTGAATAAACTACAATTAATGCAAAACCTTTTTTCTTGATTGCCATAAGGCTTAATAAATTTCTAAATATAGATAACAGAACCATTTAGCAACAAAGTTTTATATGTACTACTGGATATTTCTTTTTAATTTCTTAAATATTTGGAATTATATATTATATGTCAGATTATCTACCATATTTGTCTGTTCGTATTAATTGATTATATCTTCAGACCAGACAATTTAAAATAGAATCACTAAAAACAGCAACTATCAAGCTGGACAATGGAAATCATTTCTTTAAAATTTTAATCTAACCTTTCTAAGGGCATGAGTATCACGCTCATCACCAAATTCAATAATCTTTGAATAAAGTTATACAAACTAGCACAAATTCTTAAGGATGTTTCAGTCAGACAAAAACTTAGAGGTTTCATTTGCTTACCTAAAATAAAAGGATGTATCTTGATTTTTTTATTAATTATTAATTGAAAAAAGTAATTAATAAATCAAATTAAATTTAATCTAATAAGTAAATTACTTTTCCTACGCCAGTCTTAATTAAAAAAAATATTTTAATCCACCATGATTTAAAAAAAAACTCTTTTTCTAGATAAATAAAAAATATTAAATTTTTACAATTCATTCGAAAATATCACTATAGAAAAAAGTTTGGTACTTTAATAACGAACTCAAAATTTTCTTATTCAGTGGTACGAATTTTTTTGCCGTATAATTTTATTTACTAAAATTCAAATAAACCATATAGCTGAAGCGAATAAGACACAAAAAGTTCAAGATAATTTTATCTCAAAGAATGATTTTTTTGCTGATGCATTCAAATGTATAAATAAAATTGAGCATTGTATACATTGTGCTGTAGCAATTTCACTTTTTATAGTGGATAAATGTTAAAATTCTATGTAATTTTTGATTATTTCATCCAGAGGTGTACATTCCCAATACATTACAATTTGATCTGGAGATCGCCAATATTAATACTCATCTTCACTATCAGTGAATATATGCACTAGTATTATAATAATAGTTGTGAGGTGTCTACTTCTGATATCCTTAGCACACAAGCTGTATTTAAAAAAAATGAAAACGTGAAGCTAAAGATTAATATTTTGACCCGTAAAGAATTTCAAATTACTTGAAATGTGGGTATTTCCAAATTTTTCTTATTCCAGTGATCAAAAATAACTTGTTTTAGTGTTACACTTTTTTAGCATATTGGAATAATTTTTGTCATGATGTTCGCGTATTTTTGAGTATTTTAATTGTTGCTGAATTGTTTTTATTTTGAATATTTTCAAGAGGGATATTGTATAAATATCGTTTTGATTTAACATTTCTGATAACTTTTTACAATTAAAAAATGCTTAGGAAATGCTTACTCAGTGAGAGGCTTTGGGAAAAACTATTAATGATTTTTAAATTAAAGTTTTTTTTTTATAAATCATCTTTACATTTACTATTCTGGGCATTGAATACGATAAGGTTTCCATTTCCAAAAAAATAGTGAATTATTCTTTCCGGTTCTCTTCTTCAAGACTTGTTGAAGATCATATGAAACATCTGTGGTTTTAACATCTGCGGTGGAAATAACATCTGTGGTTTTTATCATTTACGACGTACTTTATGGTAAAACGTTAGGGGGCAATCAATCTGATGCTCTTCTGATAATTTTTCTTGATAAGCCAATTTAAATCTAATTAGTTCTCAAACCTTTCGGAATCTAAACGACTCCATTTCCTTTTCCTTTCCATTTTTTTTAACCTTAAGCGAAATAATTATTTTTAAGGTTTCTAATCTTGGGAACAAATATGAAGAACCCATGAGAAAATTTTAAGTGCTTGACTTCGACACACGATTTCAAAGCATGTGATAGCTTTCCCATTTGCATGCCAAATGATTGATGTACAAGAAAGCGTATTGGATGGCAATAAAAACATTAGCGGAAGAATGGAATATCGATATAGGGGCTCTATATAAGTAAGACCAGATAAGTTCACAGCCTATTTACTAGAAAATCCTATTTACGCAATCACTAGAAAAACATTTATTGTATTTCAAAATTTCTGTATTTCGTATCAGTCATCTACATTAATTATATCATTTCTTCAAAGAGAGGAGGTCACAAAGGTTCATAGGGTGAACAATTTTTCGTAGTTTTTCTATGAAGTAAATTTACTTCCTGTTTTGTCATCAAATTGAATGAATCTATTCTTCTTTACAATTTCATAAAAGTAAAAAAAGATTAATTTCATGGCACAGTTCTAAAAATAACACTCATATAATTCTACTATATTAAAAATTACAATGCTTATATGAGAATAAACATGATTTTATTTGCTACACATGTTACTGAAAAATAAAGAGAATGTTTATACTGTAAAACTTCCTTTAAATTTTTATGAAGTTTTAAGATTCTATATTCCAATAATCTAAAGAATTTTTGTAACAACATTTTCAGTCTTAAATTTGGAGCAAATATTTACAGAAAAAAAGTTTTTTTTTTTGAAAAAAAAAGTTTCTAGGTACATGATTGATTTTTGAAGCGATTAATTTTTTTTTAATTTAAGTAATTAATAATGTCAAGCGGAATCAAACATATTTTAGTTTCAAGTAAAAATCCCCACATTAAAAACCTGTTGTAACTGCACAATTAGAAGTTTTACTATAAACTGCTGATAAAAGTAGCATGCCAATGAAGATGCGCATATAACTAAACATATATTTTGAAAATATTCTCAAATGTGTTTGTAAAAATAGTTTTGGCTTGTGAGAAGTTTTTGATTACGCGTTCATATTCTTTCTATATTAAGAGCATTATTGTTCAAATTTCCTACAGTATTTAAACAAATGTTCAAAGGCCAGTACTTAGATTTTCAATAACGCAACAAAAACAATTCCTAAAGTCTATATTCATTATGGAATTAATAGAATTCCAAAAAATCTGTAGTGAAGAAAGCTAACCAAATTCTTTAATTAGTACTTATCAAAAGTTTACTCTTAAAGCTATTGTGATAAAATATATAATGTTATTAGTAAAATACAATTTTATTTTTCAACAAACTCAAAAAAGACAATATATATTAGCTACAATAAAAATTTAAAGTTGTGAAAATAAATAAAAAAATTAAATCCGAATGGTAGAAGAAAGATGTATTAGTTTTATATACACCAACAAATATAGATAAAATACCTCGCTTGCGTTTATTTGTTTGGGAAAAAGAAAAAAAAACATACAGATTTTTTAAATTAAGTTTTTGAATTTTTATATTCAAATTCAGAATATTTAAAAACCTTAGCCTTAATTAACAATAATTAGTTACATCTTTAAAGCTTTGGTAAACTAAACGAGAATTTTAATTTCTTCATTTGGTATTTTAGGAGATAAAAACTAACAAACTTGATAAATAAATTAAAATCATATCTGGTGAACTCAAACTTTACAATTAAACTTACTATACTTTACTATAAAAGAAAAAATTGTCAAATTTTTATTTTATATTTATTTTTTAGATTAACTATTGTTTCACGCTAGAAAGTTTTAAAATCTTATGGATCAATTTATTAATAATAATACGTATATATGTTCATTTTCATATTAAAAGTAGGTTAATTTTCATTCATTAGATTTTACTACCCTTATTTAAAACTCAATGGGGATTCGCATTTATTCTCAAAATCTCAAAATAAACGTCTGAAAACGTAAACAAAATTTTAAAATGCTTAAAGAACATGACCAGGAAGACAACATTCATCCAGTCCACTGATAACGATTGACTTCTCCTTATCTCACATTTCTTTCTCATTATCTCGCAGCTTGAGTTTGGGGGAAGCGAAAAAAGTGGACCCGTCAAAGTACGGGCAGTGACAGTTTTAAGGGGATTTAAATTTCCGTCTATTCACGGGCCTAACGCTTTGAAGGGAGAAGAGATTCCGTCTATTTGCGGGCTTGACGCTTGGAGGGCTAGAGATGTTTCTGGCAAGAAAGAGAATCACATGTGACGAAGAAGCCAAGAACGCGATCCGATGGTGATTCCATAGGTAGCCGGAAGAATTCTACCACAGGGATTTCTCTAACTTAGTTGGACAAATGTCTCAACTGTTGTGGTGACTATGTGGAGAAATAATGTAAGGCATATAAACACTACATATATTTGTAAATATATGTATATACATGTTTTGGGCGAATAAAAAATATGTGAAAAGACTTTTTGATTTGCCCTCGTTATTTTAATGGAGTTCATATTGATATTTCATGCACATTAAATTTTACGTTCATTACCTCGGAAGAATTGTATTTAGTTTAAAGTAACACTGACCTATTTATGACTCTTGAGCCATAAAAAAATTAAACATTATCTTAAATCTTATCATGAAGTAAATAACACAATTAAATCATAACAAAAATCGCGAATGAAAGCGAAATTGTAATGAAAATATATCAAAGAGGATAAGAAATCTTTTTTTTTAAATGTATACGAATAAATAGGGATTTTTGAAGCTATAACGAATGATTCTCATAAAAATCTTGTCATAAGAATATTGAAAACCTGAACACTGAACAGCTAATATCCTTACCAAATAGTAATCATAGATAACTAGAATGACACCTTCAAGTTCTTGGAATAAGAACAGTTCGAACTTTGGTTATTTCTAATCATTAATGTATATGTACATAAAGGTGAACAGAAAACATTAAAGTCATCTTTTTCCTCGCTGTGACGTTTCCGCATAGATAACAAGTAGAATCAAAATGCTTCCCACGGGAACAACCATCGATAACGGATGCGGTGGTTTCATATAGATAACAGGTGAGAAGATATCAAATTGCTTTCTCAC
>JAOUZG010019627.1:0-12305 GCA_026289955.1 Argiope argentata
TAATATAATAATAAATTCCCATTTTTCAAGCCAACTTTTATTTACCAATTTTTTTTATTTTCATTCGGAAAAATTTCAAGGATTTTTAAATGAATTCTAGTTTTTTTTTCTTTCTGAAATAAACTTTTTACAAGGAATTTTTTTTTGGACCAAACTTGCTACATATGCGTTAATTTGGGGAAAATACTATTATTTCTGTTGTGTTTTTTACAGATATAGCTCAAGAATATAGAAGGGATAGAAAGCAGCACAATGTGAAGCTTATATCAGTTGGCTATTCAAAATCTTTTAATTTAAATGTTTTTTTTTAATTCACGCAAAAAAAAATTCTAGTTACCTAATTTTTATAATAGGGGGCGCCATGGTGTAATATTAATTCGTTACGGAAAAATACGGATAATTAGAAATGATTACTAGTGAATAAAATAAATGATACAAAGAAACATATTTTAATTGATGCAGAGATAGTTTTTGTTCACAATCTCTTGTTTATTTTGAATTAAAACTCATGTTCGTCAATTTTCCGAATTTCGCTACCCATTTGTAGCATTCTAAAATTTTCACATCACTGCTTCAAAAAAAAATTTGGCTGGAGTAAATGATTCCACTTCATTTTAAAATGGTCGGAAGATTTGTCTCCAAAAACAGAGACATTTCATAAAGATTGAGAAAAAGAAACTATGAATTTTTTATGTCTAAGACCAGAGAAGCGCTGCGCTAATCTTTGAACATCACATTTCATGACGTAGGATGAGTCCAACCAATCAGCGGGCTTACATTTTTGTAAGGTTCCTATCAATGTAAGGTTAGTTTATATGCGTCCTGGTATAGAGTGCACAGGACGCCGACGCCTGGTGTAGCGTGTCTTCCTGTGATCTGGGCGTGCCGGGTTCAAATCCCGATTCGGCTATGGTTGTTCTTCTGTGTTCTATCTCTAAGGCGTGTGAAACTGTTCCCTTTAAAAAGGGGATGTGCAAGCGAATATGATGAGTGCTTATTGTTCTACAATAGCATGTATTTAATATTAATATTTTAACAACCAAGAAAACTAACATTTTGTACAAACCAGTGGGTCTTTAAAGGTAGCTAGTCATCTAGTATTTTAACATTAATATATATCAAATATGACATCAATTGAAGAAATCCCTTTCTTTCTAGGAGTAGATTTTACATTAACATAACATTGCTTTTTTTAAATAGATTTACATGCGTATTAATAGAACTTTACTTACTAGGGTAAAAGAAGGCTCCTTCGTCTCTGTTAACTCCGGCCATTAAAGGCACTCGACGGAAATTTCCAGCATTCAGTAAATTTATAGGAGTGTCCGGTAGAAATTTAGCATCTCCACTTTTTTCCACCACTGGCACTGCTCGAAGGGGATAATCACCAAAGATCTGAAAATGACAAGGATCTGATGTTTTAGGATCGGAAAATTAATATCATAATTTATTAAGCTGTAAAAATATTTGACATAATTTGTGATATTAACAAGTTTCGAGAGGGATACAACAGATTATTAGTTAATGATGCATAGATTTAGGTTTTAGATACAATTTTGATGTTTAATTCTTTGAATGCCATTCTTCTTTTCAAAAAAACTGTTGTGTTAAGTTAATAAAAAAAGAACTATTAGACCTTAATCCTCATCCAACATAGTCCTAAATCCTTGACTGATTTCACTAGTTCATATTTAAAAAAACCCAGCTAAAACAAAAAAAAAACGTTAAAAAAAGCTAATGATTTTTAGTTACTTCTTCAGTGCCGCCGTTCCTCCCAGTCCTTTGTTTTCTAAACACATCGAGGAATAAAACTTTAATAGAGTTTCCAGCCTCAACAATTGAACCAATTTCGCCACTTAACGCACATAACTAGCCAATCAGAATGCCTTATGTGCAAGTATACAGTAATTTAAATTAATACCATTTTATGTCATAAGGCGCAGCTCATCAAATTGGTCGGTATAACTAAATTAACCAAAAGCAGCTAGTAAATTGATTAACCCCTTAACCGGTTTGTCCGTACGCAGTACGTGCATCGATTTATCGAATTTTGATAGTTGTAAAAAAATCATTCATAACAATTATAATTCAATAGTAAAATGACTTCGAATACGTAGATAAGCCAAGTATTCCATGGATGTCCATTTAAATCACAATAAGAAAATATTCCCAAAATATAAGGGATCATCTTATTAGATAGTAAGGAACATTAACCGATTAAGGGGTTAAGATAATTTAAACTCTCCAATTTGTTTTTTTTTAAATTTTTATGCAATACTTTCATTAGGGTCTTTTTAATATTTGTTCATTATAAATATAAACTCTCCAAATTTCAGATTGGGAGTTAGAATAAAAGACGAATTCAAAAGGAAGTGATCGTTAAACGGATATCATAAATATTCCTTGACGAATCCCAACATATTAGGTTCTTCAAACAAATCTATTTTTCTTAACACAGTTCTTAAAACAGTTTTTCTTCTATTTTTGTATGATCAGTATATAGTTTTCGTCTATTTTCTATTTTTTTAAAAAAAATTTTGGCGAAAGAACAGTACAATAGTGAATATCACAAAAATGTGAATTAGAAAATAAATTGGAATTCTGTATTTAAAAAGGAATTATTCACATTGAATCCATGAAAATTATATCACCAAAGGAATTTCACGACATTTAAAACATAATAAAATTTATAAAAATCAATTTAGAATATAAATGAAGCAAATACTTCCATTTTATACGCCTGATTCACAAAAGCAATTAACATTAAATCCAACTCGCCATTAATTTAGAACCATCTGAGTGAGAATTTACTCGCCAACTGTCTATGCATCTGCACATTTCGAATTTTAATCATTTCATGTGGGGAAATAAATTGAATTACAATTTAATTGAAAAGTTATTTACTAGATGCCTTAAGGAGCCATTCCTTACCTTAGTATCCTTTTGAGCGTTCAAGATGTCCATCACTGGTTTCAGCCTCAAGCAGTCCAGAATGGCAGTGGGCGAATCCGTTGGGCATTTAACTCGCTGTGCAATTTCACGAGCGTACCCAAGAGGTTCCCCTTCTAGGGCCCAGTCGCACAGTGCAGAACCGCTTTGCATAATTGCTCGACTGAAAAGACCTGAAAACATTCGTTGAAAATTGAGATAAATCATTGGAATAAATTAAATTAATAATTAAAATTTGTACTTTCTTGTATACGTAGTATGGAGAAAGAATAGTAATCGTCTAAAAGATTTGAACTCGAAATGTTAACGAATTTCCATGTTTTAGACCTTAAATTCGAAAAACACATGTTTGGAAAATGTTCGCCCGTCTATATGCCTGTTTGTAACAAACATAACTTAGAAACGTTTTTATATAAATGGTTGAAACTTGATATGTGGTCCTATATCTGCTCAGAAAATATTTATCTAATAAACATTTTCAAGAACATCTCTGGGTTATGAACAAAAAAAAAAGTATTTAATCATCAAAATTTCATTTCAGAAGTAGATTCTAGATATTTAGGTCACATATTTCTTTATTTCTACTCCGTTTCATACTCTCCTATTTCTGCTTTCGTATGCTCACTAATGATGTTGCCTGCAGCGTGTGGGTATTCTGTTTTCGCTTATTCATTTATCCTCTGGAGGCGACAGTTAATGGCGGTTAGGAGCCATTCTACATGTCTCTAAATGTATGCACAGTCAAGATTCTTAAATTTGTTTTGTGAGGTTTCTGATGTTAGAAAATAAAATTCCTCAGAGAAGTGTTAGTTGTCAGATTTATTTGCAGCCTGAACTGTTTGTTAATCATTCATTCTCTGTATATAGAAATGGTTTAATTGATCAGAATAACACATTCAGGCCAATGCATACGCTATCTAATTGCAAGTGGCCATTCGTTGTTCTGTATATAATTTAATTGCAACAAAGATTAAAATGAAATCTGTTGTGCATATTTCAATGTATCAGGTCAGAACATAATTTCTTGAATGGCCAAGCACCACGTGCTCGTGCAAATTAAATTATATTTTTATTCATTTTAATGGTTTCATGGAATGAGTCACTTTAGTACTGCAAACGATTAAAAAACTTTATCTCGTATTTATTGTTTAAAAAAAATATCACATTTCTTGTATATTTCATTTCATATAATTCCATGCCCAAAATGACATTTTTCTGGGTTTTATTTGCTGTATCCATTCACTTATATTTTTGAAAATCAGAGCTTTCGTAAATGCAATGGCAACGTGTTATTAAAAGCTGATTTTTTGAGATGCTCGTGCAGATTAATAAAAGTTTTATTTTTCGCCTACAGATTTTTGTTGAAGCCAAAAATCCTCATTCCCAACATTGCATATTTCTGAGGACGCAGACCTACAGATAGTTAAACATTTCTTAGATTTGATTGAAATTTTGATTCGTATCCTCACTATTGATATTATATCTGTGGGCCGAATTTTATTTATCTAGATTTTTTGTTTTGTAGTTATCATGTTAACTTATATTCACACAGTCGGGCAGACAGACTTCATCTCAACGATTTTGCTTACAATTTAATAAAAATCTAAATAGTTCGTGGAACGCACATTAAATTTCATCCGTCTAGCTCAATGAATTTTTTGAGTTATCTTTGTCACAGATAGACAAATGAAAATTTTTCAAAAATCGTTTTTTCGAACCCAAGTAATTCTTAAACGTGAAAATTTGGCCCAATCTAGAGTTTGAATTTTTTTAATGATTTCCATACATTCTCTGTACTACGTACATGATAGAGTAGAAATTGTTGTCCTAGTCAGGTATCAAATTATAGCAAGTTAACATGAACCGTTGAGACGTTTGCTTATCTAAACAAATTTTACATGATGAAATCTTTATTCTAGTTCAAACATCAGCCAAATCAAAACTGATAAGTCACGCAAGATGCATTTATAGTATTACTAAAAGATATTTTGGAAACTGACCTTGGCTTTGGGGGGACAGGATATGCATGAAGACGCTGGCAGCCCCAGATCCTTGTCCGAACAAAGTGATAGCGTTGGGATCTCCACCAAATCGATCTATGTTTTCTCTCACCCATCGAATAGCCAACACCTGGTCCTTAAGACCCATATTTCCGGAGCAGGTTTGATCACCAGAACTCAAGAAACCTGAAGGATAAAAAACGCTTATATTATAATTATTACTATTTAAAATATTTGCATAAACGAAAAACCACTCTGTATTAAAACAAAGCTAGTCAGTTCATTTCTACGTCAAATAAAATTGGTTTTAAGTTTAAAAATATTTGTGAAAGTTTGACCATAGAAATATGAGACTTCAGATATATGAAGTGGGTTCCTCAATAAATAAAAACAAAGAGAAAAACTGAGTAATAATTGCATATATATTGTTACGTTTTTAGCGTAGCGGGTTCAGATTGTATGGACTTTACTTGAGGACAGCGCAAACAAATTTATTTATAACTATTTACAGGATGACTTGATAAAGTAAAAATTCAGATAAAAACAGTTCAGCAGTCAACAGTCACTCACAGCGTAAATGCAAGCCTTACGCACAATAAACACAGACTGCAAAACAGCTATCGTATAGCACAGTAAAGAGCAAGTCACAGCGAGCGCAATCATACAACGTTAATAGCACAAGTAAACGTAAATACAGCTCACTAATAACAAGCGAAAATGTAATCAGCTCGCTACAACGATTCGCTACTCTTTCTAGAGGGACTCTCAAATTGCGGCAACCCTTTCCATATATAGTCGCACGAGAGAGCGCCAAGAAGCAACGCAGAGCTTCGAAAAACGCCGTGAAAGATTCCCTCCGGGAGGAAACTACCGAAACTGCGGCAACCCGTCCCTTATATAGTCGAGCGAGCGAGTGCTTCATGAACGATCCAGTGGCTATCAGACTATTCTTTTCGCCAAATCAACTCCGTTGTTGCGGCCAGCCGTCGCCAACGCCTTATCTTTCGGTGCACTTTCAAAGCGCTCGCCCACTTGTAAAAATACTATTACATTCGTGACAAAAAGGATTATTATGAAGGTGAAAACGATGCATCAATCCAAGTGTTATAACTGTTTTGCTGATCAGTCTGGTGAAGGCAACATCTTTCCTACAACACTAACAGCAAACGCAAACACAGCTCACTAATCCGCTAGTCCAGCGAGACGCTTCTCTTCCGAGATAGATACTCTTAACTAACTCCTCACTCCGGCTACATGTCCCTTTTACAGCCGAGGAAGCGCATGCCCCGAAACACGCGAAACATCTCAAAACACCGCGCACGATCCAGCGGCTACAAGACTATTCCTATCGCCAAATCAACCAAGCTGGCGCGAAATTCCTCGCCAAACGTCGCCATCTTTGGCGCATTTTCACGGCGCTCGTCCCCTTGTAACAATATAGTAGTATTTAATTGTTTGTTGCCATGATTAAGGTTTGTAATTTGGACCTTCTGTCTAATAAAAAGATTTTTCTACTCTCGTAATATAGTCAAGAAATATTAATTTAATTAGATGTTATCTAAAAGTACGAGTTAACTGGTATTAATGACATTCAGCATGTAAATAGTAATATATAAAATAAAATTAGCATACTATTTTATTTGAATAAAAAAAATTCCCTCATTTCCACTTAAATTTAATCCTTCTTTTAACTTATAATTGTCTGTATTAAAAATAAATGTTAAGTTTTAATTCTCAGATTGAGGCAGCAGTAAATTAATTTGGTTCAATTTCATAATATTTTAATAGTTTCTAATCTTAAGCATAAGGGAAACCGATGCAATTTGTTAGTAGACTCACTTTAGAGACGCTGCAAATGTCTGCAACTTTTTCTAAAATATCGAATCACTGCTTTTTTATCCCATGAATACAACCCCCTAAAGCTTAATTTAAAAAATAATAAATGAATGGAACAAACGTTTGGAATGTGTTACAAATGCTTGGAAACTAAAAAATTAAAAAAATCTATCTCGTTGGTAAAAATTAAACATAAAATAGATCTACACTCAAAAGTCATTAATTCGAAACGTATAATATACAGAGTTTCCCAGTAAGACCGGATAATCTCTGTACAGCTATATTCGTCTTTTGGAAGACATAAAAAATGCTCACAGAATTGTACCTCTAAGACCCACAGTTTTCGAAAAAAAATGAGAGAAAAAATATATGAAGTCATATACGGTTTACGAAAAAAACCTTAATTTGGATTGGGCGTCAAGGACTTACATCATGGCCACCACGATCTCCAGATCTGACTCCTGTAGATTTTTTCCTATGGAGCCATGCAAAGGAATTGGTTTATCGAGACACAGTTACTTCAGAAATGGACTTAGTGCATACGTCTTCAAAGTGCGTTTACTTTCGTGTGATACTACGATAGACACTAGAACGTGTAGAGTCAATCATTACACGGCAGGAGCATGCATACCTCCACATGAGAGAGGGGGTGCATTTTGAACTCTTCATACTTAAAATTATGCAAGTACTGATGTACATGGTTCGAATATACATTTTCTCTCACATTTTCCTCGAAAACTGTGGGTCTTAGAGGTACAGTTCTGTGGGCATTTTTTTGTGTAGTACAAATAACGAATATGGCTGTGCAGAGTTTATTAGATCTTGCTTTACTTAGATCTGGAACAGAGAACAATTCCCTCTCACCCAGGACCCCCTGTGATATTACTCTCGACATGGAGGACTTGGCGACCACTACATATTTAATGAGCGCCAGTCGTCACACACTCGGAGAATCTTTTGACCTGTGAGTTTTGAACTCGTAAACTAAGGAGTACGAGTCCAACGCTCTATCAACCAGGCTATCGCGGCTCATTTTGATAAGAATAACACATTCATGCCAAAGCATAAACTATTTAATTTCATAACCTGTATAACTTAAAGGTGTATATTTTTTAAATTTATCTTAGTTCCAATTTAAGTAGCAAAATATTACATGTATTTAAATGTGTACGGCCAGATATAAAGCATAGCACATACGGAAAACGGAGAGGAGTTTCCATGATTTTTTTAAAAAACAAACATTATCTAAAAATTTTGTAAATAAATTATTATGGAAACTTTTATTAATCATTTCTTAAAATTTTTAAATCCGAATAAACATAAAGCAGAGTGACCAATTGCTTTCAAAACAAAAATCTAATTTAATCATGAATAACATTTTTTTTAAAAAAATTATATCGTTATAAAAGCAGTTTGATTCTTTTTGAAAAATTAGACATTTCTAAAATTCGGAAAACTCAATATTAAATGAGCTTTAACTCCATTCACAAGTTGCATTCTCTGTTCATTTGTTATTAAGAACACTGAAATTAAAAATTTAATCATTGCTTTAAAAAATGGCTTAAAGCGATGTAAGTGTGATTAGATGGGCTTCAATTAAAGATGTTATGTAATTATTTAACTACTTTCGAAAATAAAATGGAATAAAAAATAAATGCATTATTTCTAGCACGACTTAGGGACAGGTTGAGGTTTTCTCAAGTATTCAAATGAATTCAAAAATGTAGAAAAAAAATTATTGTTCTGAAACTCTATTTTTAATGTCTGGCAATTATTTATATAAATAAAACAATGCTGTCTCTCACTTCACGGTTGTTGTGTTGTGACTAATGGCACTTGCCTTGGACAAGCCCCCGCTGATACGATCAGCAGATGATTTAAGCCTAAGAACTGCGTCTCCTTGGTTTTACAAGTAGCGCCATCTAGTGCCAAGAGTACGACTTAGCTACTGACACGTTACAACCCTTTTCAGGGGGCGAACTTCATTCATGCATATTCATTCATTCATCTCAGATCGTAATTTAGACCTGGAACAGAGAACGATTACCTCTGACCCAGTACCCCTTGTGGTATTACTCTCGGTATGGAGGACTTTGCGACCACGAACAGATTTTACGAGCGCCAATCGCCACACACTCGGGGAATATTTTGGTCGGTGAGCTTCGAACCCATAACCTAAGGATAACGAGTCCAACGCTCTACCAACTAGGCTTTCCTGGCCTGACTACACGGAATTAACAAAATCATGATTTGAAGCTATGCGTGCTCAGCAGTCCCAAACTGATGCAATTGTAAATTCAGAGAAAACAAACTGAATCGTCGGCGTCGTGGCAAAGGGATAACACATCTTCCCCAAGATCTAGGCTCCCCGGGTTCGGGTATGGTTGCTCTTCTGTGATCTGTAAGGTGTGTGAATGCGCCCTCCTGTAAAAGGGGGCCGAGCAAGCTACTGCGATGAATGAGTATCTCAGTCGTACTCTCGCCCTAGTTGGCGCTACTTTAAAACTAGAGACGCTCTTTTTGGCTTAAAATTCGCTGATATCTTTGCGAAGTTTGTCAATGGTAAGTGGCACTAACAACAACAACAAATTGAATCTACTCTTTTATACAATTTATGCTGAAAAAAATTCCTCCAATCAATTGGATAATTATTGTTTTACGGTTTCATGGCACCATCGAAAACCCTCATCTTCGCTAGAAAGTCTTTGGTTTAAAAGAGTTCTTAATCATTCATCTTCCCCCCCCCAAAAAAAAAGAATCATAAACATGATTAGATTTCTAATTGATCATGGAGAACTGTTACGGCTCGATTAAGCTCATCAGTTTTTGAGTATCATTTAATATAACGCATTGTATAATAAATCCTTTTAACTCTTCAAGTTACTAATTTTTTTAATTCCCTCATATTTTCAGTCATACTGTACATTATGATATTCATTCATCCATTTTGTTGTTCTCCAGACCTTCTTTACTCTAATTTTTATCACTTATTGTTATATGTCTGTGTATTTTGTCTCTTTTATGTTTCTTTCCAACAATGTAACAACAACTGCGTAATGTTATTATTATTTTTTTTTTTGGTTTTTTACCAAGTCCACCTACATCTATACCAAGCCGGAAAGGGGCCATTTAAGCCCTAGAAACGGTGGTGTGGTAAGGTGTTAAGCGTAATTAAGTTATCAGTATATGTAACGGATAATTTTATACCAAGCGACTGACTCTTTGCATTTTTTGGAAATGACTCACCTACTCACTTTTATTATTTGAAAGTAATCATAAACTTCAAAAATTTACTAGTAGGGGTGCTAAAATCTAGCTCAAATGAAAGCATTTGATAACTCTCCCCACAGGTTTCTTTAACCCCTTAACTGGTTTATTTTCCTTACTATCTAATAAGATGACACCTTCTATTTTGGGAATATTTTCTTATTTTGATTCAAATGGAAATCCATGGAATACTTGGCTTTTCTACGTTTTCGAAGTCATTTTACTATTGAATTATAATTGTTATGAATGATTTATTTTTTGTTTACAACTATCAAAATTCGATAAATCGATGCACGTACGGCGTACGGGCCAACCGGTTAAGGGGTTAAGGGAAAGATAGAGGGATACAGAACAGCAATTTCTGTAAGCAATTGGTTCTAGTATGTTTTAAGAGAAAAATGAGATTTATTGTTTTTATGCTTTAAATTTCCTTTTTTTTCTAGTGACATTTTACAAAGATTGTAATAAATCTCGATAATTTACTTAATGAAACTTCAAAAATAATTTAAATCAATATATTGATTGATTGATTGAATTTGAAATTTTATGGCACAACGGTCAGCTTTGGCCAAACTGTGCCAAACATACGGTAAAAAGTATCTTACAAATATTAAAAATGGAAGACAACATGTAAAGAATTTGTTACACTAAAGTTATTAACTTATAAATTAGTAAAAATGAAAAGTACTCAATTTAAAATATTTAAACAATACTATATAAGATGCAAAAAACCCCAATTTCTTTAAAAAAATTTAAAATGTTCAGGTGAGAAGGTTCTCCTACCTTGTTATGAACGTTTAATAAGCTGGTGATCCGAAATAATGTAACATATGAAGATTAAAAGTTGGACATTCAGTTAAAATATGAATGACGGTAAATCGACCTGACATATTGGACAAATTAGACACTGTTCGCCAAACAAAAGGTGTTTATGAGTGAATCGGGTGTGCCCGATTGCGAAATCGACTATAAATCAATATAATTAAATACTATACTCAATCGAATTCTTGCAGGTAAAGATAATGTTCTTTGTATTTAATATTGTGCATTCCTTTAGTGCTTTTATGAAGGGATGCACTTTAGGATTAATATATCTGAAAGATGAAAAGCTACTACAGGTTTGTTTGTTTAAGAGATGGTTAGAAGTATGTAATATAGCAAAGATCGTTATCCCTTGTCAATATAATAATTCAAAGTCAGTTATAAGATGCTTTAAGTCTCAGATGAAGATGCGAAAATGAGATTTACTGCTAAAAACTAAAGACAACGATTCTTTGTAAGAAGCATCGGGAAACTAATTTATTCCAAAAAGCCGTTCTACGCATTACATGTTCTGTATATTCCATGTACACATTAACTCTATCACTCTATCTTTACTTCCTCTATGGCATGCAATTTCTTTTTGTCAACAGGTGTTATTATACATCCTATATTTAAAATCCCTTATATCAAAAAATACAAGAAAATTTTCCTTTATTTTTTAATATTTATTAGAAAATCAAATTGAAATTTAACGTCAGACAAATAGTTAAATCCTAGCAACATCGTTGGTGCAGACTATCCAAGGATGGTCCTTGCGCCAGAAAACCAAACCAAACACAGCAACCTCGAAAAATAATTGAAAAAGGATACTCACCGAAAACTCCTAACCTGTAGTTGAAGGTGACCAGAATAATTCCCTTGTCCATTAGTTTCTCGGGGCCATAGATGTTAGCAGATCCTTCTTCGAAATTGCCGCCGTGGATGAAAATCATGACAGGATAAGTTACCGGTGAGAAGGATCCTGCAGACTACAAGTAAGAAATAGGAATGATTAAGTAATTTGGATAGTCATACCGGACTCTGCGACCCCCCACGAAGGCACATGGATTTAAACCATAAGGCTGAATGATTGGACCTCCACAATAGCAACATTGGCAGGAACTGTGTTTGACTATCACCTGCCATGGTGCAACTCTTCCTGTCATCGATGGAAGGGGCCTACCCCCTACTTATTAGTGTACCCTCCTGGTTGACGAGATCCAATCATCATGCCGGAAGAAAAGCTCATACCAGTAGAAAGAAGACCTACTGAACTTATTTTTCAAAACATCTTATAATTATGCTACAATATGAACACAATTAGCTTGTCTCGAATTGCTTCCAGAGATTGATATGCAGGTGCGGAGTCTCGGTAACTTTTCTGTGGTAATTCGATTATTAACTCTTCGACGTTTCCATCCTTTGCTGCATAGATTTGGTTCTTGAGATATC
>JAOUZG010019627.1:27305-48408 GCA_026289955.1 Argiope argentata
CAATTATAATTCAATAGTAAAATGACTTCGAATACGTAGATAAGCCAGGTATTCCATGGATTTCCATTTGACTCAAAATAAAAAAATATTCCCAAAATAGAAAGTGTTATTTTATTAGATAGTAAGGAAAATAAATCATTTAAGGGGTTAAAATTTTGTGTAATATTCTATTAACTTATCAGCCTTTCCAAAAGACGAATATAATATTTCTTTTGGGATTTTTTGTAAACTTTAGTTAATTTTTGTAGCTGGACATAGATATACAATAAATTACTAATTTCAAAATAATTTTTTTCCTTTCTATTTGTTTTTGCAAAATACAGAAATAAAAAAGTCGAATGTTTTATTTTTTTTTAGAAAAATTCATTATTACTTTTTAAATAGCCTGGCTTGAAACGGTTTGTATTTGGTTTGATTTTAGATGACACATTATATTGATTTAAGTACAAATTTCTTAACTTGGCCAAAAATCCATAAAATGATCATTGGTTCTTAATTACATCTAACTGGAAAAATTTAGACTGCGAAATTCATCAAAAAAGATGTAGAAAATAATCTTTTATTTAAATTTCTCTTATATTTCTACATAAAAATATAAATAACATCATACAGAGTATATTTTTATAAATTATATTACTCTAATTACATCTATTTAAAAAAGTAAAGCTAAATAATAGAAACTGTGTAGTAATTGGATAAAAAAATTTAAAAAAGAAAAACATCGAAACATTGAAAAACTTTCATATTGCATAATTACGTTCTATTAATTACTGATAAAACAGACGAGATGAAAAATAAATTTTAACAATATATATTTCTAATACTTTTGTAACAATATTTTCAGGTTTACATACATTAATCTTATTCCTTGCATACTTTTTTTCGAACTATTCGTATAATTAAGCTCCGTTTAGTAGTTAAAAAAAGATAAAGCAACCTATCTACATTGCTTTTGATGGTTTTATTACAGTAATTAACAGTATCTTCGATATTCTTAAATCTCAAACTTTTTTTTCTTTTATCCAGTTGCCTAAGTTAGAAAACATCCTAAAAGTACAAAATAAACTTAACTATAAAAAGTTAAGGAAAACAGGTTTTATTAGCAGTATTTTAAATTATTCTTCTGTTGTCATCCTTTTTAAAGCCTTTTGAAAGTTATATCCATAATTTCATAATGCGTAACTTTATTTTCTTGAAAATAAACGTATTTGAAATTTAAAAAAATTTCTACATTACGAAAAGTAGAAAGAAAAAATAACGTTCCTGATGACGTATAATTAATTTTTTTTTCGTCCTAAAAAATAAATACATGTAGTTATTTTTTTTTGGGGGGGGATTAAAAAAATAATAATTCAACCTATAACGAAATTTATTTTCTTTAAGATGGACGAAACAACGATTTTTTATGTTGTTGATATCTTAATAGCAAAAATTTTATAATACTATCCTAATATATCATTCTTTTTTAAACCAAAATTTATCTTTTTCTCAAGCTAAATTGTTCTCTACACTAAAAGACTACCGTTTAAGAAAGATACTTGTAAGAAATCTAAAGCTATATTGAATTTTCAAGAATAAATCTCTTTCCAAATGAAAAAAGGGGATTTCTATATTAGAAGCTAAGAATAACACCGGTAAATCTTTATTGTCATTTTTTTTTGTATTTTCTCTTGTACGAAATACAAAGAAGTAGTGTAATCCTAAAAACATTCGAATCCAAGATTTTGATTATTAAGTCATTAATTACTTATCAAAATTACTGAATTAATTAATTCAAATTAACTCAAAAATACTTACTTAATTGTTTCAAGTCATTAATTACTTGCAAACCTCTCAGATATTTCAAAAATATTTTTTAATTATGTGTGTCTGTAAATACAATAACTCAAAAATGTTTTTAGTTAGAAAGATGAAATTTTGTGTGTAGGTTTTAAACCAAATTTTCAGATTTCTAGTTGATTTTAAACGAAATCCCTTCAGAGGAAGTCTATCTGTGTGCCTATTCGAGTACAAATGAACTCTATAACTACAAAACTTAAAAAGGTACATAGATAAAAATTGGCATACAGGTTTAGCATTTAAAATGTAAATTCTTATTAAATTTTGAATGGAAGGATTCAAATTTGAAGAGGCGACCATCTGTTGCTCTTTCTCAAGAATGTAGAAGCATAATTCATAAGGCATTGGATTATAACAACGAAATTCTATACGTGATATTATGACTACAATTATAGCTCTGTATCCTATTTTAATTTCCGTAGGTTAAAAAAAGACAACCAAAATAAATATTCGCTCGATAGATTCAGTAAAAATGCTATGGCACATCAAAGATCGATACTTTGAAAGTATTGTTCGTTATAACCATGCAAAGTATTAGCAGTCTTATCCATTATCATAATTTTATGGAATAAAAGTAACACAAGATTTCTCGAGAATATACGAAAAAGTTTCAGAGATATCACTCTCACTTGTTCTTTTACGATTTCCGAGTGTTTCTATTACATTAAGTATCGATAAAACATCAAGTTTTCATCGTTCGCAAAAAGGAAATCAGTGACTGCTTTTTATTGCGTAGATATGTTTAATTGAAAAATTTTGATCGTTTTACAGAAAGTTCATTTAATATACAAAAACCTTTTTCCTTTTGAAACCCAAGATTCTTGAGCCGGCTTGCTGGCACAGGGGTAGCGCGTCTGCCTCGTGTTCAGGAGGTCCCGGGTTCGAGTCCTGGTTCGGGCATGGTTGTTATTCTGTGTACTATGTGTGAATGTGCCCCCCTGTAAAAAGGGGTTGTGCAAGCGAATGAGATGAGTGTGTAGCAAAAGTCGTACTCTTGGCCCTAGTTGGCGCTACTTGAAACAAGAGACACTTCACTCGGCTTAAATCTGCTGCTGGGTCCAGCAGCGAGCTTGTCCATAGGCAAGTGCCATTAGAAACAACAACAACAAGATTCTTGAAAAAAATTGTTGTATAGAGATTTTCGTTACATCAGTATACGAGAGCTCTACTCTGTATTTTTAAGATTATTCCAAAATTATCAACTGAAACCAGCAGAGCTGTGAAATAAGACTAGAGGGACTGGTCTCCCAAACATTTTCTTGCACATTCTCTAATGAGTTTGTCATATCAGAGAAAGTCTTACAGAGTATTGGCATACAATAGTTATAAATTATTAACCTTTAGTTTGAATTTAGCATTTTTATGGATTTATCTCGCCAAGGATGACTATCCTTGGCGAGTTATTTGGCGATTAACCACTTGCATGTCGTTAATAAGGTCTAAAATACACGTATTTTTGTTTTAGACACGTTTTTCTTAATCGATTGAAACAAAAAATTTGACATAAAACTGCACTTTTAATCACAAAATCAAAGATATAATTTGATTTGCATTTTTTAATTACGAGTTTACGTATTTCCGAAAGTACAAACAAACAGACAGTCAATCTTTGAATGAATTTTTATCAAAATTTGTTAAGTGTCTAAATTATAGGTTAAATCTGTGTATCGAATTGTATCTATGTAGCTCTTTTCGTTTTGTAATGACTATGTTAACTTATATACAAACTGCCGAAATTCCTCTGAACAGAATTTATTCAAAATTTTACATAAGTCTACGTGCAAAGAACGTATACCAAAAAATGAGTTTTCATTGTTTGATGGTTATTATACTTTTTCAGTAAAGTAAATAACGTTCAGTAAAGTAAGTTTAAGTAAATTTTTTAAAACTTGTAGTGGAAGACGTTTGATGTTAATACAGTTTCTACAAATATTAATTCTTTCATTTTGTATTAATTAATTAAAAATTAACTTTTAGCCAAAACTCTCTATTTCCCCATTGCCAAATAAATAACGAAATCGGATTTTTTCCCCCATCGCCAATGAGGTTAAACTTAACATGTTTTCGGCCGATTATTTTAAACGATTCTTTTTTTTTCCATAATGCTTGATGTATTCAAAATCAAACATTGCTAACTAATCGATTTTTCTGATTTATTTATAAGTACTTTCCAATTAAAATAATTCAGAATATAGAAAGTTAAAAATTTCTACTCTGCATTGCGTACCCTAACTTATGTAGAAAATTCACGCATTTTACGTGGCCAAAATTGGCTTTAAATCCTCAATTGGTGTTGAAAATTCTATGATTTTTTTATCAGTTTTTTTATTGAATGTTTTCGTTAAGCCGGGATAGTCTGGTTGGTATGGCGTTGGAGTCCCATAACTTGAGATGCGAATTCGAACACCATGTATAGAAAGGAGAATGAAAAATCTCCAGGAAATTCGCTTTCTTTTTCGCCGCTTGATATAGTGAATCTGTCATATTTCTATTCATATTTATATTAATTGTAATTAGTTAATAAGGAGTAACTAAAATAAAAATTTTCTTTGTTAACCGAAGTAGAATTTGATTTTTAAAAAATGTTTTATATTACTTGCTCTATACTAAATATACGAAAAAATTTAAAAAAAAACAGTTACGAGCACCAATAAATGATTTAATTAATTTTAAGTACCCTTAAAAGATTTCTATTGAGACCAATTAAGAATATTTATTAGTAGTATAATATAGAATCAATCATTTTTTATTTGTTATAATTAACTTATAAAAAAATATATGGAAATCTAGAAGAGAAATTTCTTAATTTTTTATTTATCTCCATTGCAAATGAAATGCACTCAGCAGTCCCAGATAAAAATGATAGCATCCCATTACGAATACGAAGAAGTTTCGTTATTAGACGATTTATTTCAAGCACAAGGTTACTATTAGTTAGGATAATTGTTGATGGCAGAAGGCTAACAGTTCTCGAACGATAAATCTAATTGAAACGATGGCTGGCTCGGTCGACGATGATGGAAACGATGAGTCGCGAGTGCAAAAGTGATTCAAATTATTCCGAGGAGATCCTTTGATCTTTGCATTGACGGGTGTAGATTGCGTGTAAGAGAATTTTATTGCTCATGAGGCAATGAGTGGGATATATAGATGATTTTCAGATTATATTGTATTTTTTTAAATTTATTTCATTCAAAATTTGCGATAATTAATCCGTAATTGAGATTCCATTATCATTTGTGTAGATGGGTAATGTCAGTAATTAAAGTCAGTCGCTTAATTTTAATACTTTTTACAGATCCCTCCAAGTTATGTAAATATATTTCCGCCCTCAAACGCTCATCTGACGATATTTGTTTCTGTTCTTTAGGGCAAAAGCAAACACTCATTAATCTTTATTATCACGTCAGAACATGAAGCTGCTTTTGGGATGAGGTTTCTAGCGTCACCAAAAAGCCGATGGCGTAAAATAAAAAAATTATTATCTCCACGAGCATCTAAAAAAAAATCAGCTTTTAATAACGCGTTGCCATCGCATTTATAAAAGCTCTAAAAGTAAGTCAATTTTTACAGAAAATAAAACCTGGAAAAATGTCATTTTGAGCACGTGATAATATGATATGAAATAAATAGGAAATGTGATATTTTTTTTAACAAAAAATGCGAGACAAAGTTTTTTTTATGATCATTTTCAATACTAAAGTAACTCATTAATTAAAACAAATAAAATGAATAAAAATACAATTTAACTCGCACGAGCACGTGGTGCTTAAATGAGGGTTCATTGGAATGAGGTTTTTGGCGCCAACAAAAATGCATGAGCAAGGAACTGAAATTTTAAATTTCAACTTTCTCAAAAATAGGCCTTAAAACACTCAAAAATATTGGTAAATGACTGCAAATTTGAAATCAAGATCTTTTTAATCTCTACTTTGATACTTTTTCTTGAGATGATTTTTTCAGCTTTTTCAACTTTATAAAAGCTTTCTTCAAACTTGAATATAAATCCTTTTAAAAAATAGGAATCCATACGTTTGCAAATTCTGCCACTTTTGGTTGATATATTTTCTTTAAACATTAATAAAATTCTTTTTTAAAGTAGATTGGATTGTTTAATTAAGTAAAACGTTTTCAATGATTAGCCGTTCAAGAAATTATACTCTGACATAATACATTGAAACATTCATAGCAGATTTCATTTTTAAACTTTATTTATACATGTGATAATTTTTGTGAAATCAACTGTATTATCTAATGATATTAAATTAATATAACTTGGACACATAAATCAGATGGGAAAAATTAGACTTTAGAAATATCCATATATTTTTATAGACAGAAAAATGTTTTTTTTTTTATTTTTATATAACTATAGACTTTCAAGCTTGAACGAACCAAAGATTGTAAACAAACTTGTTATCTAAAGAAATTAAAAAAAAATAAGACTGTAAAAATATGCATTTATTTTATAGAACTTAAAATGTTTATATTTTTAATATAGCTATAGACTTCAAATTTCGAACAATATTTTTGCTATTTTTTATATTATTTTTAGGAGTTTTTTGTTCTTTTATTTATTTTTTCCCATATTTAGTAAGTAATCTATCTCATTTTTAAAACCATTTTTTTAAATAAAATATAAGTGAAATATGATTTAAATCCAAAATATGTTATTTATTAATTACTACTCACATTTGATAAGCAGTTAACAGCTAAGAATATCCATTATGTTCACTTTCCATTAAACTTTTAGGCATAGTCTTAACCCTTATGATTCTCACAAACAAAATAATTTTAAGCATAAAAGATGATGAACTTTAAATTCGTGCTATTTTAACAGACTTATGTTTGTTCTATTTATTGTGTAAATGAATATTAATAATGGAGTCAAATCCCTTAATATTTATTATGGTGCCATTAAAAATATCTATTGCTCATCATCTTTCGCGATATTGTCTTTTCATTTTCGAAATTTCCATGTAAATTTCGCAAATAATAAACAGAAGTTTTTTTTAGATTTGAACAGTAAGGGGAAAAAATCACGTCATTAAGCATTTGAAACATTCAAAAAGGAATGAATTCCCTTATCATCAAAAAAAATTGTTAAATACGATGCAAAAAATATTTTTTAACTTATAAAATTTTAGAAAAACTTTATATGACAAATAAATTGATATCATCATAAAGATAATTTTAAAAATCTTTTTTGTGAATGTTATTTTTAGAAATTATTGCAGAATAAAAGGCAACACCTTGCTTAATTTTTAATTAATTAAAACTTAATTTTAAAAAATTCATAATTTAAAAAAAATACAATTACAGGGCCTACGATATTTTAAAAGAAGGGAAGATAGATAATGATATAAGATTAAATGCTTGATTTTTTTACGAAGATGCATTTTACATGTCTGTTATATGACTAAATTTTTGTTTCCAATTTAAAATATTTTGCATATAAAAGGAAATAGAAAAAACCATATTCCTTTTTTTTATTTTTAAATTATTAAGTTATAAAAATAACTAATGTGTTAATGTCTTTTAAAAAAGGTATTTTTTTAAATTTTAAATACATTTTTAAAAATGTTTTTATGTATTTAGATCTTAGACTTACAATCTGAAATGTGCATAAAAAATAAGACAAAAACAATGTATCCTTAAAAACGAATTTAATAAACAAAATATAGAAATCTTTATAACGGTTTGATATGACGCGTATTTCTTTTATTTATATAACAACAGAGTTGTGTCAATAGGATCCTTTTTTTCCTCTTGAACACTTAAATTTAAGCACTGGTGTTCTAAGAACGAATCCCACAGTGCTAAGCTTACTTTTATTCTTACGAACTAAAAATACATTATCTTCCTTTCTTTCTTCTCAAGCTCATCTCACTGAAGCCATTTCTTTTTCTTCCAACTACGACACGTTAACGCAGTTTATTTATAAGAAAGAGAAAAATATTGGAGTTCAAATTACAGTCTTTCAGGGTTTTCCTGTCTTTCTCATTCATTCTAATTATTTAAAACCATCCCAAGTGGTCTTCCTGACTTTGGAATCCTCGCATACTTTTTAATAAAGGTGTTATCCCTCCTTTGGAAAATTGTTGACTTTGTACAAAGCCATGAAATCATAAGTGCTCAGAACTTTATTTTTAAAGTCCCACACACTAACATTTTGCACTTCATTAGTATAAGCCGTAGACAGACTCCCCGACCCGCCACAAAGGCCCACGGATTAACTATAAAACTGAATGACCGGATCGCCGCAACGGCTACACTGGCGGAAACTGTATTTGAGTCCTGATGGCCATCACCGGCCACGGTACAACCCTCTCCGTAGGAAGTACGTCCTGTCTTCGATGGGAGGAGACTAATTCCCAACTATTTGTGTACCCAACAAGGGCGGCGAGATCCAACCACCACACCGGAAGCATCTCAACCTCAATTACGAGGTGCTCCCTTGGGGGATGCTTCCTTAACCCCTTGACGTACGAATTTATTTAACTTTCTAATTAGATAACTCATCCTATTTTGGTAATTTGTAGTTAATTTGATTTTTTTAAAATAATATATTGAACATTTGGGATACCAAATCGTTTAATATTGTTTTTTCGTATTTAAATACTTAATTCTGCGGTTTAATTGCAGACTTGAAAATAAAAATTCAATAATTCGATGCGCGTGTCAGAAGCGTCATTGTATGCGAAGTGGTTAATATAAAGAAAACCAGTTGTGTTTTTTTAAGTCTTTTACCGACCGATTGAAATCACAATTGACAAAATACAATTGTTGTCACCCTAATCAGGTATCAAATTTCATGTTCAGTAAACTCCTGATTATCCAGTTCGAGATTATCTGGTTTCTGTATTATCCGATCTATTTTTCTTTTACTGTAATTAAATAATGAATTCAAGGCATTTCATGTGGGTGTCTGTAATAATCCTCTTATGTATCATGTGCAAAATACAAGACAGGAAAAGAGCAGCGTTCTGTTCAGTGTTCATTGCTTCATCAGTGTGTAACGAACCTCAGTTGTTGCCATTGTTTCGGATTATAACTACACGGTATTCGTAAATTATTCTTGGGACATGCTTAATGTTTATTTAATTGTAGCACACCGAAGATTTCAAAATGAGTAATAATTAAAAAAAGAAAGGTTATTGTGACTAAGGAGGAGAAAATATGCGCTATATAGTGACTAGATTCTTGTGTAATATCAAAAAATATAACTTCAGAGTTAAGAGTTGGGAAAAGTACAGTGAGGGACTGGAAAAAATTGAGTAGAAATTGAAAAGTAGTGAATTGCACAAGTTTGTGGAAGAGAAATAAAAATAAAAACAAGAAAAATATGAAACAGTTTTTGTTATAGATGCCAAGAGATGTGATTAACTCGGTGAATATAGAAGTCAAAATGAGTGACTAAGTGTATATAGATGTCAAGACATGTGACAAGCGCAATGAATGTGAACGTCAAAAGATGTGACCAGCTCAATAAATATAGATGTCAAGAAATGTGACTGACTCAAAATATCAAAATCCTAAAGAAGGAAAAGCTTCAAATTTTGTATTTGTTGTTGTTATTAATGGCTCTTGCCATGGACCAGCCCGCTGACGCATCAGTGAATTTTAAGCCGAAATAAATGTCTCTCATTTTGCAGTAGTGGCAACTAGGGTCAAGTGTACGACTTTAGCTACACACTCATCACACTCGCTTGCACAGCCCCTTTTTACAAGGGTAGGGGGGCACATTCACGTGCCTCACATATAGAATACAGAAGAACAACCATGCTCGAACCAGTACTCGGATTCAGACGCCCAAATCACGAGGAAGACGCGCTACTTCTGTGCCAGGACGTTGGCAAATGTTATAGTAAAAAGTATAAAAGGCAATGCGAATTTAGAAATGAAAACTAAAGCAGAAATTCCTACTATGGTTGGAATAAGTAAAAAAAATAGAAGTATGATCAAGCAAATGATTAGTTAAGGAATAAGTCTAGATCAACTTCATTTATCTAGAGCAAGGGCTCTCAAAAAGTCGGTCGTGAACCCTAGAGGGGTCGCGGGATGTGTCCATGGGAAATCGCGAGATGTGGAAGAAAAGTTTTAAAAAATTAATTTATTGCTGTAGTTTTCTTTAAAAAAAAGAGTACACATAAAGCTTTTAATAACATACAAGTTGGTTTTTGTGTTCTATTAGTTAGTGGGATGCATGAGCTTGTTTGGAATTAATCAATTTTTTAATGTCTGGAATGAGCTTTGTAACACACAAAACAATGTCATTTTCCAGTGTCAAACGGATTCTTGATTTTGTTTTTAAATTTATCATTATGGAGAATCCTTGTTCACAGTTGTAATGTTTAAAAAGGGGCTTCAAAGTTTTTTTAATGCTGTTGTGGACAGTTCTGAGTATTCCTTTTTAATACGTATCCAAAATTTGTCGATACAAGCTTTGTTAAAAGTTACTTCAGCTGACTGATCCCTTGAAATCTCTATCAGTTGATCATGATGACGGACACTTAGCTCAGCTTTTGTTACGGCTTGCTCACTAAAAGTATTAACTATCCACACAACCCCACTCACATCCTTAACTGGAATGTAATCTGTAAACTGTTCAAAGTTTCGAGATGAGATGATACTAGTAAGGAGAGAGATGAAGTGTCAACGGATGTGGCACCAAAACCCGACACATACTCTGCGAACTCTTGAATACGTGTAAAATTTTCAAAATCTCTGTCTAAACTTTAGACAGAGTTAAAACTTTGGGAGTCGCCAAAATAGTCTAAAAAGGGGATCGCAATGTCTAAAAGTTTGAGAACCCCTGATCTAGGGATAAAAATCGACGCTCATGAGATAAATTTTAAGGATTTTTTAAACAAATACGAGTTTAAGTACTGTCATTGTTGGAATTTACACATACCGCAAAAATGTGTGATAATTACACGCTATTCACTTTAATCCACAGAACCTGTTGTAACATCGTTTAAATTACACGATCGGAACTATTTTTCAGAGAAAATACTTTGTCTCAAAAGATAGACTTCGTGAAAATAGCTCTAATGTCTAAAAAATTTCCCCGAAGGGCTTGTTCGTTCCTGTTTAATTGCCAAAAATTCGTGTATAAACTCTTTTAAGTGGTGCTTTGTGAAACAGAACGATATTGGATGTAAAAAAACTTTTCTTCTACCTTGAAGGTCGTGACGACGGTCACGCTAAAAATGTTAAGCATTTGCAGGGTGAAATCGCGTGACATGGTTTTGTTTCGTGAAGATTTTGCAAGTTATGTCGGATTAGTCGAGCATTCCACCAATTTTGCGACGCGCGTGGCGAGAAATATTTATTAGGAAGCATTTGTATGACAAAACTGAGCAAGTGAATAATCATATTTATTTCGTTTTAGATTCAATGAACTAAGATGAAACAGTTGATTTTGAAGGATCGTCAGAATATTTGGAAATAACTGGAACCAAAATGAATTGATATACAAGAGGATAATAATTTTGTTTATGTAAAATCAGGATTAAAAAACTTTTCAATATTTTTTTATCCATGAATATGATAATTTAAAAGTAGAACAATCTGGACGCATAATTTCCACACAATTTTATACCAAAATTATATACTTCCATCAAATCGCAGATGAATTCGTTCGTCATCAAGAAGTCAGCAAATATCTATATGTAGATGAGCTTGAAGAATTTAATTATTGAAGTTTTTTATGTGGTGGATGTATCGTAGTTTTTAAACTGTATTATATTTTGGATTCAATCGATCAAAGAGATAAGGTGCTAACCTATTAAACGACTGTACGGCTGGTGTCCTGGCATAGGGGTAGCGTGTCTCACGTGATCTGGGCATCCCGAGTTCAAGCATGGTGATTCTTCTGGGTTCTATCTGTAAGGAGTGTGAATGTGCCCCCCCCCCAGTAAAAAGAGGCTTAACAAGGGAATGTAATTTTGTACTCTTGGCCCTAGTTGGCGCTGCTTCAAAAAAAGAGACGCCCATTTCGACTTAAAATCACTGATCCATCAGCTAGCTTGTCCATGGCAAGAGCCATTAGAAACAACAACAACAATGACTGTACGATATCATGTAAAGTACGCTAGAAAGCAAGGGGGAAATATTGACTTTGGTGCCTGTTCAAGATGCAAAATTGGCATCAAAATTATATAAGAGCTTCGCGTTTGACGTACGGTATGATAATATAAATTTATTCCATTTAGAAAACCGATTCAATTTGATAAAAGTGATATATCAAGAAATTTCGGCTTTTTTCCTCTTTTACCCCTTTTTCTAATTGAGATTTACTTTCGATTATAAGGGTTTTCTTCTAACTCCTGTGATTTCCTAAGCCCATAAAGTTAAATCTATTCTATAAGCTTAATTAAGTCAAATGCGCATGCACACAAAAAAACTTGCATTGGGATAGAATGTACGACTTGCAACAGCACTGTTGCAAATAAATGAGCGAGTGTTCAAACATCCTAATACCGGGTTTACACTCGGCCAATTATAAGACGGCTAGTAGAGAGCACATGCGTAAAAAGGTTGAAAAATTCTGTTCGGACGATGGCAAGCAATTGTTCCGCGGATAGTTTTAAGTCACTGTATTGTATTGTTTTCTAACAACGCATGCGTTTGTTGAATATGGCGGGAAAAAATTTATAACTTACTATAGATTAATTCCGACATCTTTCGGGGGGGTTGTGTGTGTTTGTGTGTTCATTTTATTTGCCATACATTTTTTATAGATCTCCAAACTTAAATATGTTAACCTTTTTTTTCTATTTTACCACATTTCATTGTGTAAATATCTATAACTAAATAATTCGCAATGAAAGAGAAAATTTCAAGGACGCCAAAATGGCAATAGATACCCAAACATGGAAATCCCGAATTTTTCTTAATGAAATTGTATCAAATATAAATCAGACCTTTTCTGCGCATGCGAGGCCTACTTGCCGGTTTATAAATGGCCGAATCTAAACCTAGCATTACTCTTGGCCATTCATAAGAAAAATAGTAGTTAGCGCATGCGTAGAAAGGCTGAAAAATGACGTCTGTCGATGGCAAGTATTTGTCCCGTTAGAACAACAACATGCCATTGTATTTTTAATTATTGCTCATGCGTTTGTAGAATATGGCGTGAAAAAATTAACCAGTTATCATAGATTAATTCCGAAAATTTTTGCACTTTGTTCTTTTCGATGTAAGGTTTCTTTTTTCTTTTTCATTTTATTTTCCCTATTTTTCAATAGTTTTCCAAATTTATGTATATTGACCTTTTTTTCCCTTTATAATGTTTCCTTTTGTAAAGATCCATAATTATAATGCGATAAACAGTGTAAAAGCAGAAAAAAACAGGGACGCTGAAAAGCAATTTATATTCAAACATGGAATGTCTGAATCTCATGAAATAGTGACAAACATAAATCAGTCTTGCCGGTCGTTTTATAACTGACTGAGTGTAAACCTACCTTTATAAAAAAGAACAACATTCATTTATTATTAAAAAAGAGCATAGACGTTTATCCTTTTTTATATATGTGTTTATATTTTATGAATATAATAAACTTAAATAATTTTTAAAAACTTACGTTCAGTGTCGTGTATTGAATTTTATTGTAACTATTGCATATGAATAACAACTCGATGAATGCAAAAAATATGAGAATTTATTTGCAAATGCATTAATCGTCAGTACAGTGCACAAGTTTGGAAACAGAAATACCTGAAATATCGTATCGATTTCATCATTAAACCTAGGCTCAAAACTGCATCTTTCTTCCCCATTACTCTTATTGCATCTTCAAAATGTGAAGTCAAATTAACTAAAGAAAAACCGGTTGTTTAACTGTTACATATATGATTAACAACCCCAAAGTAGTGAAGTATTCAAAAGAATGAAGTACTATTTTGACGTCTGTAACTAAACATTTCTATTATAAATAAAGAAGGGGTGCTTGTCTTTCTATAAACTTGAGAGATGAATAGTGCCAACTTCCAAAACTTCATAAGAATTTGATACATTTTCAGCTTTAAACATGAAATATTTCCCTTTTTTCAAAAAAAAAGCACGTAATATTTTATTTTTTACATCGTGCAATACTTCGATATTTTAAGACTTATAAGAGTCGTCTTTTTAAGTAGAGGAAATATTACAATTATATCTCAATAACAATATTTCGTACTATATTCTTTCATAATATTGGCTCGAATTAAGTCCATTTCATTTTTTAAAGAAAATAATCACATTTCAGCCAGCTCTTTTTTAAGTGTATTTCATTTTTTAAAAAATCGATTGTCGTCATTTCGTTTTTGGATTAGAAAAAAAGATACCATCGAGTTAATTATTTATAATTTTGATCCTCATATGAGCTAGAAGTCAGACTTCTGCCCAGAGGTCCATACCCTCAGAAGCTACTGCACCCTTCTTTCCGCGGTAAAAAGTGGACACGACATCATCATCATTTGATTAAATCCATTGTGTAGCATCAAATCCTTAAGTGAATTTAAGACCTTAAGAATTTATTTTTAAATGCTATCATTGAAATTATAGGTAACAAACACATTATACCGATTTATTTAATCAACGCAAATTTTTTTAATCAGTTTTTTTTACAATTTTTAGTTTTGTCTTTTCTAAAGACATTTTAATATTATGTTAAAAGCAAATTTTTGGAGCAGTAGAAAAAAATAAAAAATAGAGCAATTTGAATTAAAAAGGTTCGAATTAGTCCAATTTCCACTTTTAAAAAAATAGGATTCAATATTTGGTATAGTTATAATGGGGTCAACCCTTAATCTCAGTCGCATTGAAAAAAAATTGTAAATAAACAAATCTCTCGTTTAAATGCCTTTCTCGTTCGGTATTTCCACTGGGCAATTTCTATTGTATCCCATTATGAAACATATCGCGAAAATATTAGTTACGGTTCGATACCTCCACTCTATTTTTATCTCACCTTGCTTTGTGTGTTGATTCAACGATTACGAAACATTTATAAATCTTCGCTTGAATCTCAACACGGGGTGATTCAGTTAATACAGATATTACAGAGAACTGATAACCTCATTTTGTCCTTGGTAGCTTGTAAGCTGCATTTCAGATTCTATGTAAAAATAGACGAAAATGATAAATAGGTATTAACTTTTGATAATCAGAAGTATTCAGGTAGTGTTGAGAGTATTATGAAAAGTATTTCAGAGAAAATAAAAACCTTTGTGCTGTAAATCTTTTTTTTTTCTAAAGCTGCTGTCACTGTTTTGAAACACACAATAAGTTAAATGTAATATAGTAAATTTACATTTTTTATTATTTTTATTGAAAGAAAATTTGGGTTCAAAACCAGACAAGGAAAATTGAAATATATTGTTACAAAAATTATCACCCAAGAATGATGTGAAGATGCTGACTTTATGATTTAGGAAAACTAGCATTAAATATACGCAACACAAGCTACAAATTCACTTCGAATTAACCCCCATTTAATCCACTAATTTCAGGTAACAGCAAGCTATAGAACTCACGTCAACAGGAAAAAAGACGCTCTCTCAAGCTAAACCAACTAACGTAGCTCGTTGTCCGAACTAATCTGATTTTTCTAGTGGTTAGGTTCACGAGCCGCCTAGCCCCGGCAGGGGCTTATCCCCGATCCTGGCTGTAGTACTTACTCTCGGCGGTCAAGTATCTATCGTGGCCGTCTTCGAAGTGGACTGAAGGTCTGCTGAAGGTACTTATGTGGTTGTAGCTGAAAAGTAGTGGTGAGTGAGGTGGCGCGATTCAAGATTGGTTTTTATTGGTTATTGAGGGGTGAGGGGCGTGGAGTTATGCAACCTAGGGTGGAATTTACATTTGAAGCTGGTTGATTTAAAGTAAAATTTAAAAAGTTAAAGTTAAGTATTAAGTGAACAGAATTAAGTTAAGCTGAGAATTTAAAAAAAGTTAACTAATCTGATTCTTCTCCTTAAGCCTCACTTTAAATAGCATCCCACTAAAGTGGGCGGGGCAAACGCAGAAACCGCCCACTCTTTTCAGACAACTGTGGCACTTTCTCCAATATTCTTTAAGAACAAATCTGTATTTCTTATCTTTTACTGCACAGTTTAGAGTGTAGTAAAAGCCGTTAGGATCTCATTAAGTCGCCAACACACCTACATCGCCAAATTAATCAAATATGGATATCTTATATTGTAAATCCCCTTAAAACAACGTTTTCTCGATGGCGCGCAATTCCATTACAATTAAATTTATACAATTAAACTATTTACAATATTCAAATAACAATTCATTAATATTTACAATATTTACATCTGCCGGCGTCCTAGCCCAGAGGTAGAGCGTCTTCCTCGTGATCTGAACTTCCAGGGTTCGAGTACATGCATCAGCGGGCTTGTCCATGGCAAGTGCCATTAGCAACAACATATGAGAAAGTAGCAAGCACTGATATCTGAGCACTTTAAATTTCTGAACAATAATGAATTTTTACATTTCCGTGTCCGAAGTATGAAAGACTTCAGATCATAACTACCAAAAAATTTAGATCTTGATAGAGTTTTTAATTTCAGCTATGATAAATTATCATCCTATAATAAGCTCAAAATTGATTTGTCCAAAATAAATATCAGACAGTTTTCCACTCTTGATGCGGATTGTTTTATTCATTCAAAAATTCTTCAATCTTTATCAAAATTCCACAATTAGTTTATGTTGGTTTTTGTTTCTTTTGGCACTTGTCATACACATACCCGCTGATGAGGTCAGCTATTTTAAACCGAAAGAGTGTCTCTTGTTTCCAGTAGCGCCACCTATAGCCAAGAGTATGTCTTATTAACTCATGCTTCGCATTCGCTTGCACAATCCCTTTTTACAGGGGGGGGGGCACATTCACCCATCTCACAGATAGCACAAATAGCATCCATGGCCTAACCAGGATTCGAACCCGGGACTTCCGGAACCCGAGGAAGAGGCGCTACCTCTGCGCCAGAAAACCGGCAGATTTTATAAATAAAATTGTGTAATACTTTTTTAGTAATGGCAAAAGAATTCCCCCACTTTCCCAAGGTATTCAAAGTTATTAAATAGTCCTCATCGCAATAGTATAAGTACATGAAGGTCACGCTCAAAAATTATTGCATATAAAAATAATCAATCTTATTCACCTACTAAGAAAGTCCCTCTCGAAAATTATAGCATATAAAAATAATCAGTCTTATTCCCCAATTAAGAACCAACCCTTTAACAACACAAAACATATCGGTGGTATCTCAAATATACATTATTATTTTACCTACTAAAGAAGCGAGAACTTGCTTGCTTACATTAATGCAACTTCTCATCCACAGACTTATGGTGTCACTCGTTGGCTTAGTAAAGCTAAATCATGATATTTTTAATACAACCATGTAGCTATTAATTAAGACAATAGATACCTCATTTGCATAAACACCAATGTTGTTTTCTTTTTAAAAAATTGAGCATTTTGACTTGTTTGCATTTTAATAAAACCATTATCATTATTTACTTTCTCTAATTTATGATGTTTATGTTTTGAAAAAATATAATATCAATTCAAACACCAATCTATTGAAGATCTGAAATATTTATAGAATTCACAAAATATTTTATATGCAATTAATCAATGCAAATATCACGAGCAGAGTCTTCAAATATTACAGTCTATAGAACATCTAAAATGTTTATAGAATTCTCAAAATATTTTTGTATACAATAATTCTTTACAAATATCACAAGCAGGTCAATATCAATTGCAGGTTCTTCAATTATGAAGCTAAAGGTTTGCCACAAAGGTCAGAAGAATAATAATAAACCAATTGATAATTGAAAACCTCTATTGCCATAAACTAGCTTTTAAAAAATTAATCTTTGTATTTTCCACAACAAACTAGTTTGAAAATCTGCGAAATATCTCTTGTGTAGTTGGTTTACCTCAGAGCATATCTAAACATATCTCTAATTTTAATCAAAATCACAGCATTGACCGTCCTTGTTTAGGGTGGGACAGCGTACAGGATTTGTTGACTGCGAGCGGTCAACGTAAACGTGGTTGGGTGTTCCACAGCAAAGGACTTTGGAACAGGACGTTCTGTGAAAGGGAGGTTAAGCCATGGGGGCAGGTTGCTCGTTTCAAGGTTGGACTAACACGCAATCTAGATAATGGACTCTGTGGACACTAACTTTTTCAATGAATCCGGAAGGATGATCCATTAGAGTTGGATATCCATTTTTTTTATTTGAAATTGTATTCGTTTCCGCTGTCATCTGTCAGTGGAAAAATAAAAATAATAATAATGTTTCATTGTCTTTTGATGTTTGTAAACAAACATGATGTTTCGGAAATTGACGGTGAGCTTGAAATTTCAAGGTTTGTCAATAAAAACGAAAAAATTACAAGATGCCATGTTGTCAATATTTATTGCTCTTGGAGAGGTCCACTTTAAATTTGCAATGCTACATTATTATGTAATATTTGGCATCTCATTTGCTTTTCTTTAGGATTAACATAATGACTTTTGTTCGCAGGAGCCCTTGATGTTCCCAGGATGGGCTGGGACCTTAGATGCCAGGGATTACAGATCCTCGTGTCCTCAATGGGATGTTCAAGGTCGAATGAAGGGAGCAGAGGATTGCCTTTTCATTAACGTCTTCACGCCAAGCTTGCCTGTGAGTAAAAATAAGTATTGATAATGACTGCAATAACTTTCAAATATTAGAAGATTTTGTACATAATTTGTATAAGTTTGTGCTATTACATTCCCAGATTTTAAACTGAGTTATTTAAGATGTGCAACTTCAGAAAGAAGATTGGGTTACTGTGTAGTTTAACCCCCTTTTTCTCCAAGTTGATGATAATACGCCAATGCTGGCAACCAAGTTCTTTTTATTATGACAACCCTAGGTTGTCTTTCTCTTTGACCGGAAAAGCTGACCTTTACTCTTGTCTATGATTCATGGATGGCGAGTTGGCGATTTTTGAAAAGTGCGCCATGCAGAGGATTAAACTATAATTGCAACGAAGTTTGCTTTAATTCTGGAGATACTACAATTTAGCCAAATTAGAAATTAATATTACGTTTAAATTGCAAAAAGAAGATGAATAAAATGGAATAAAATATGAATCAGACCTGAAGACCTTATCAAGGGTCACCCTGAATCAGGGATTTAAAGCAGAGATTTTTTCTATAAGGGGTTCTGACGTTCGTTCAAGCCTCATGATCCGAAAATCTCAAGAAATGTATGTTTTTTGAAGATAAGAATTAATATCAATATAAGTAATAAAATTAAAGCCATACAATAAAAAACAAAATATTATTTCAAAATTCAAAACCACAATAAAATTGAATCAAACTACTAAAAGACAAATATCAAACTAATTTGCCTTCTAGTGGTTTGATTCAATTCTTGTAAAAAAACATGCCAGTTGAAAGTAAATATATTCCAAAAAGTTTACTATGAGTAAAACTACACTTGTTATTGCAAACAAATAAACTAAATTAAGTCAAGTTTCCCAAATTAAAGCTGGATAAAGTCTCAGTGTCTGATCAGTACTTGGAGGAAACTCAGAGCCTTCATAGGAAAAAAAAGTCCTTGATTTGAATCCTTACTTGAAGGTGTCCCTTAGTATAGTCTTCAGGCCAGATTCATCTTTTCTTCCTTTTTTCTTCCATTTTAATCACTTTTTAAATTTAAGCTTAATAATTATTTCTCATTTGGCTAAGTTCATATCTGTTTTGGATATGGCAGCATTGGCGCGCTCTAAATATAATGCATCATCCTTTTAATGGTTTTTGAATCCGTAATATTTAAAACTTAGTTTCAAAAATGCTCATTTAATTTTATATTTTGTAGTTTTTTTTTTAAATCATTTAGCAATTATTGTTTTTACATTGTTTTTTTTAGTCTCTGCGATCCTATATGACTAAACAGAAGTGTAGACATGGTGGGATAAAAAAAACTTGAATAAATAATAAATAAATAAATTTTAGTCAATTTTTATATTATTTGAGTTGTATACACAATTCATATTATGAACAACCGGTAATTCTTAACGCTTGTAATGTAATAAACACTTTTTTTGAATTTTTATTTTGCTTGATATACTATAACATAGACCATTTCCTCAACTACGGATTTTTGACTAATCGGTTAAGATGAAAGAAACTAAGGACATGTCGATTCGAAAGAATGCTGTTATAATCCAATTACTAAATAATCAAATTTATAAAAGATACATCTTAACTAATTATAAAATATCAGGATGATATCAATATTTTTTTCAAATGTAATTGGCAAATTTTTGTCTATTTCGTTATATTCACTAAGCTATTATAAAGGCCAAGGGTTTCTTAAATATGATTACAACGAAGAATGCCACTCAGCCATCGTTTATAATATTAAGTGTCAACGAATAGTTCGTCGGATAACAAATTAAATTGAAACAAAAAGCTTAACATAGAAAAATTTAAGTTATTATTTCTGTTGACATAATTTTAAGTTCAAGGAATTTCATAGTTTCTCATTTTTATAAATGGCTACAAGTAAGCGTGTTTATTTGATGAGAAAAATGGCATCATGCAGCAAAAAATCGATGCGCATCCTCTGTGTGTAAGATAAACTTGCCAAAAACAAATCAAAGGCTATTCAGTTGTAAATTTAATAAACCTCTGGCAACGAAATTATCAATTATAAAATATGATTAACGTAGTTTGATGTAAAACATATATTATCATTCTGAGTTGCCGGAACGATCCGTCTTACTGTACCTTTTCTTTTTACTGAAACTCCCGAATATGTAAAAAATCTCATCAGCGGAACTACTTTTAACTGTGAACTGACTGAAACTTGAAACTATTTTTGTGTTTGGGAGTGATATCTTGCGTTCCTTGATGAAACTTGTTCTTTACATCTGGAAACCGGGAATAACAGCCATTGATGCTATAAATCCCAATATCTTACTTCTTTCAACATATGTTGATTTTTTTCGAGAAGTGTGTACATGGTTTTCTTGGCGAAACATTCTCAGATCAATGGATTGATAGAAACGGGTCATTTTCTTGGTCTCTATATTCATCCGATTATATATATTCGGCTTTTTTTACTTCAAGATATCTCAAGAACCAAGTTTATGCAGCAGAAGATCGAAGCGTCAAAGAATTAATAATCGAATTACCACAGAAAAGTCGCCAAGACTCCGCACATTGGGAATTTCCTTGGTCTCCATATTCACCCGATTATATATATTCGGCTTTT
>JAOUZG010019631.1:2176-12723 GCA_026289955.1 Argiope argentata
TCCGAGACCACAATTCATTCATTACCCATGCCAACAACAACATAATCCGAGACCACAATTCATTTATTACCCATGCCTCCACCAATACCCTCCAGACAGCGCAATTCATTCATTCATTCATTCATTACCCATGCCTCCACCATTACCCTCCAGACAGCGCAATTCATTCATTCATTACCCATGCCATCGTCTCTAATGCCCCCCCTGCCCTTCAAAATTGCAATCCATGTTTACAACTACACCGTCGTCTCACTTATTCCGATGACAGAATTCACAAATTACTCAAACCAATACCTGTAACTCTAGTCCATTCTTCTCTCTAAGTATTACACGGTTTCCAACCACCCAATCCATCAATTCTCATACTTGCGCTCATTACTCGTGACGTTAACTCCATAAATTCCTAATTTTACAAAAATCTGGTAATTAATCGAATTGATCATTACTATTCCATAATCCATACAAACTACTTACATCACTTTCATGTCACCCATCAACCATTTTCTGTTATTTCCCTGCAAAATGAGCCATTGCACAGACCAGGCTTCACTATATACCCAAATAAAGTACATTAGTTTTCGTCTGTATGTTGTATTTGTTTGTAGCATGAAATCAAAAATTTTACATCACTGGAAAAACATTTCGCATTATGCATTTCAATTTGTGGATAAAATACAAGACAGTGACTATTGCGTTATGAACAAATATTTTGCATTGAAATAAACACAAAAGCGGAATTTAAAATATTCTGAAGCCAGATGTTTTTAAGCTGGTTTTGATTAGCTGTACGTTGTGTTAAAGCAGGAAAATAATAAATAAAAAAGTTACATTGTTTTTTTTTCAGGCATTAACTTTCCAAATTTCACATGAATATTTCATATTCCTAACTGATTTTTTTTTGAAATTTTAGTAATCCTAATATTAGATTTCTCACAAAACTCAGTACAGGACTTCCTAAATCTGATCTCTATCAATTTCCGATTATGTTTCCGAACTCGGAACAATTCTGTTAATTTCAATGAAAACACATTGTGAATAAATCAAATTTCAGTTAAAGTGCTGTACATACTGAATTATTGATCGAATGAATTTATTAACAAGTTTAAAAATACTTATTTGGTTGCTTGAATCTGACAGAAGACGGCCCTATTAAAGAAAAACCCAAGGATGATAGATTATGTTATTGTTTCAATTATACGATTTGAAATCATTTCAACTATCAATGGCGCTCAGATGGACGCGAGACGATGTATTTTTCTAAATTAAAGCTATTAACATTTTGCACTTTAATTGAACGAAGTAGCTTTAGGGAGAGGGGGGATTAATAAAGTTAACCTCCCCTAAAATGTTATAACAACTAATTTATATAATATGTCCGAGAAATCGTGATTTGAGTGAATAAGGAGGAACATTAAGAAATGGATATTACTAGTTAAGTAAATCTAAATACAGCGTACTACAGTTCTAGAATACCAAACTGGGGATGCAAATTTTTACATTAATACAAACTTGTACGAATGATACTAGAGTAGGGAAAACATTTATTACAGATAAAAAGAGGTTTTATTTTTTCAGGACAATTGTGTGCCATAAAGAAAATTTAAAGAGAAGCGAAGAATTAGTTGAAAGAGCAAGAAAAGGATTCAAGTAACGATCAGCAGTTTCAAAATGCTTTATGGACTCAAATACTACTTAGAATAAAATTGAAGTACATCTCGCTAATTAAAAAATAATGCCATTTAATATCCTACGAATTTGTAATGAAACTAGTTAAAATTTCAATAATTTTCTTAAATTCTTACGCACCTATTTACAGTAGAAATGGGGAATAGAATTATTACTAATTAAGAATGAATCATTTCAAGGAAAAAAATTCAGCAAAATATTTTTTTCAAAGTATTTTTTTAAACTCAATTCTTCATTTTTACCATCCAGAAGAATTTTTTTATCAATCATTTTTTAATATCGATCCCTTCGAAATGTTATTAGGCATTTAAACTGTCATTTCTCTAAACAGAGTTTTGAGATTATTTTGTTCTAGGGTCAAATATATTGGTATAAATGCTTGGACTTTTGAAATCTGTGTCAACATTTTATTCTTCTTATAAAACAGTTCATTGTGCATTAGATAATAATTTTGCCTTGACCCTGACATCAAATATCCTCCATAAAATTATTTTTAGCTGCAACAACCACATCCCCTTTTGATTAAATATCCAAAATTGCTTTGAAAAACTTCTCTAGTTTAAAAATTTACTCTGTACTACACAGCCCGTCATTTTCCGTATCACAATTCACAAGCAAAATTTTGAATAATAGCATATAATCAGCAAGACTATATTACGTTTGAATATATACTGTCTGAAATATACGAGAGCGACATTAAGAAGAAACTCCAGGAATCGTAAAAAATTGAATGACATTTTCGATATCGGTTCGAAATATAACGAGATGAAACTATCTTAAGTTCCTTGATGGCCTTTTGCGAAGAATCGATATTTAGAATATGAGCCGATCTCCAAAATAACAATTACAAAATTAAGTAAAACAAAACTGCGGTGTGGGTTTAAACAATAGGCTAAGAATATTTAATTTTTATTTTTATCTTTAGGGTATTGTACTTTCATTTACTGATTCCTTATTCATTTCTAAATGTGAATTCAATTGCAATGCGTTCTAAATTACCTTAATTTTAAAATTAAATTTAAAAATTATTTCGATTCGGATTAAGTACGTTCGAATTATGAAATGTTAGCAGTCATTAAAATATAAACCTAGAGTTTTGAAAGAAAGAAATATTCGAAATATCTGGATATTCGATGCAAGTAATTTCTAAGCGGCTAGAATGCTACAATTATGCGGACAATGCCGGCAAGTTTAATGCAACAGAGAGCGAAATCTAAAAGAAAGGATATCGTCTCTTAAAAATATCTTGGTACGGTGTGATGCGATTCGTTTTTTAAAACAGCTTGGATCTTCCATCTTATTTCACAATCGAGGAATCTAAGAGTTCCTTGTGCGTCGATTGCTTCGATAAATTCAACCAATCTCAGAAGAAACGTTTGTATATATCTGAAGACATCGCTTCTGCTTTTTTGTCAATTTCTATTTTGTGAAATGAGCTGCAAAAGAAAATGTTATCTGAATATTTAAACAAATTAGATATAAACTCGATAAGCATCATACTTTACTCTTCCATTTTTCTTATAATTGGAATATATTTATTTTATTTTATTTTGATTCGTATGCAGAAAACGTTAGCCTTACGAACGAATTTTGGATGATAATTGTGATTCTTAAAGTGAGAATCCTCTGTATCTCTTTAATCTGAGGCACCAAACGACTGATTACAGTATCAAAAACTATCCTTGAGTAACTTTACAATCACATAGGAAAAGTAAAAGAATGATTTTTAATGGAACAAGACACAGAACTGAACCAAGCTGCACCGAAATGTATCATTTATGTTAGTAACGCAATGGAATATTAAGGCGTGAAAGACTAACTGCATGAAAGAGCCTACGATTTTGCCTTAACATATATGACGATGCGTTATAATTCTTCGTTTTTATTATCATTTTGCGGAAGATGATCGGAAGGCATGATTAATTTTTCATTGACTTTGCAAAAGAAATATTTATACCATTACGTTTTTAATTTTTCTTAAAGACTTTGAAAGTGTTGCATACATTCGCCGAAATATCACATTTTAAGAAACATCGGTGTTGCCGGTCATGGGTAGTGCCCACTGCTTTCAGCGTTTCGGGTAATTAGAAGCAACAGGTCGTAGAAATTGACACATTACACCGTTTATTTAAGATTTTTTTTATTTAGCAATATTTCTATAAATACGATCCCTACGGTAATGACCGGCACTATGAACGGAAAGTATTGTTCGTTTGGCAAACATTTGGACATAAAACAATGAAATTCAGCAAATAGCGACATAAAGAATCTTTAATTTTATATATTTTATTAAAAATTGAATATATCTCTAGTAATGAACAAAAACTTTCTTCTATTACATAAGAGAAAAACTATACATTTAAGAATCCAAAAACTCAATATTTTCAGTTATGCTAATTTTATTTATGAATTCTTAATTTACAATTTTTTAAAAATGTGTAACAATATATTATGTAAAAAAAATTCTACGATTTAGTTACATACTTCAATACGTTCAGTAATTTTATATATTAATTCTAAAATATAACTCATTCTCTAACAAAAGAGATTTAGACGCATTTATTCTAAAAACCAAAAAGTGGCAAAATTCGTTAGAATTCATTTACCAATAAAACACTGCATGATGGCTATTTAAACTTAAACCAACATATTAAGAAATAGAAATTCAAAGTTTGAAGAGAATTTCCTGAATTTAATGTAAATAGTAAATAATAAAAAGTAACTTCAATCGTTTTAAAACTAATATAAAAACTGTAACATGAATTGTAAATTCTTGTTAATAAGAAACACGAAAACGCCCAATATAAAAAAACCATCGAAAAAAAATCTTAAGGAGATTCAAATTTCATTCGAATGTAAACATTAAATTTTCAAATACATAAATATAATTTAAACATTAAGACCCGTTCTCAGATCTTACGAGAAAATTTCTACAATGCACAGTGAATTTCGTATTTTTAATTTCTACGAGTTCTTGCGTTTTACTCTCTGGTGATATTGAATCGACTGTATTAGGCGAGAGGATCGGACAATTTGACAGGATATAAGAAGTAAAGCGTAACCACTTCGCATACAATGACGTGTCTGACACGCGCATCGAATTACTGAATTTTTATTTTTAACTCCGTATTTATTATTTTAACTGCAATTAAACAGAATTAAGTATTTAAATACGAAAAAAATACATGTAAAACTAAACCAAATGCTCCGTATTTTTTTAAAAAAATCAAATTAACAATAAATTACCAAAATAGGATGCGTTTTCTAATAAGAAAGTTAAATAAATTCCTATGTTAAGTGGTTAATTTATCAAATGACACAAGATAAAATGAATCACTATGGTAACTTGCAATGAATATGTTTTTGATAACAGTCACTGCAAATCGCTTGAATATTTATTATTCTACCTATTCCTATTAACACGTTTTATCAAAATACACTAGACTGAGATTAATACAATCTATGTCAAATTACAATGTGAATTTGAACCCTGTTTTCTGGCTCGAAAATTTAACGCAAAAGGACAGTTTTGACAGTTTTGAAATTGTATTCGTTTTCATCCGAAAACCACATTTATGGGCCAGTTACAATCTTTGCGGCTTTCATTTGACGAAAATATTTCAAAAGCTATCCATCCAATTAAGAAGTACCCAAATGTTACACAAAGATCTTTAACACTCAACAGTTCGAACATTTTAGTGTAACTGTTTCACATCTATTTATATTTTTAATAATTTAAAGGTCATTTACAAAAAGTTTAGTGCTGGTTCTTAAAGAAAATTTGACGAACTAATATTTTAACAGAGCTATATAAATGCTAAAATACTTTTTTACAATACTACTTTATACACATACTTTAATAATCCTAGTTTTTAAATAATTGGATTCTATCGATTAATAATTTCAGAGTTTTTTTGGCAGCACCTCTTCCAATACGACGCTTAAATTTTTGCCACGGAGTATTCAATAAAATTTTCATCACTGAGTTATACTGTAATATTTTAATCCAGTTCACTAAAATATTATCCACCTTTGTGGACTATCTTGTTTGTCTGTTACTTTCAATGAAATGTGCAATACATAACTCCATTTTCACGAAACATATACGATTATCTTAATCCATTTTTTCATTATGCATATATATCATCAGAATAGATTATCCGAGTAATATATCTTTATTAATTTTCACTCTATTGTAAGTTATTAAAAGCAAGTTTAAAAAATTAGAACACTTTTTGGAACGATTCTCCAGCCAAATAAAGTTACATTAAAGGGATTTTTTAAATCTTTGAACGATGCAAGATGTTGTACATTTTAGAAAAATTACCAGAAAGAATTTGCAGAATTTTTTTCTTAAATAAAGATTCTAATTGAAACTCCAAAAATATTTTTGAATTTAATATTTTTTCCCTCCATAATATGCATATATGCAAAGTTTGGTAGCTGTAAGTCATTTGATCTGTTCCACTAAGTGCCGATTCACGCACACTTATTAATAGAAATGCAGATAACCGCGTCCTAAAGTAATTTTAGAAAAGGAAACTGCTGTTTGCCAATTTTATATTCTGTTTCTTGGTTACCGCAAGCAAAGTAATTTGAATGTCGTTGATATCAAATCCCTGTTTCAAGAACCTATAATTACTGCTAGTGTTATTATGGGGGTGTCATACAACAGTTTCTTGTGCGAAGATCAAAAGAATGAAAATGTGCTGGAGAATTTTGTAATGCAACGTTTTATACTAACTGACACTTACATAATTAGGCTTTCAAATGCGTAAGCATATTATAGAAATTTAGTATAGAAATCAAACTGCCGCTGTCTATGATACTATAGTTTCTTTTAATTTTAAAATGAATAAGAAGTAGTCACTTAATAATTAAGCAGTAAGATTAATTGTACCTTTTTCAAATGAATTAAATTACATGCATTTTCGGTCTGAATGCAAATAAAACTACTTTAGTCATGCAAATAATTCATTTTTTTAAAAGCAAAAGAGGCATTTGGAAAAATTGAACTTTAAAAGTAGTTATATATATATATATATTGGTAAATTTCCATCATAATTTTTCCTTTGAATAAATACTAAGAATTTAGTCTAGTTTCACACTTTTTATGAAAAGTCCTTTTTGATAAAAAGAAAGTTTTAAATATTTCTATAATATTAAGCTTAAATACACTCTTTTATAAAAGTTTTCAAGAGCAACTCGTTTTTGGCGACATTAGAAATAAAATGTTCACCGAAAGAATTAAAACAACCGACTGATATTACCACAGTAGAGTAATACTGGTATTTAGCTTCTGGAATTCGAAAAGTCAACTGAAAATTCAACAAAAATTTGCCTTATATTAATTGCATGCTTAATACGAAAGGGATTTCTATAAGACTTGTAAAAAACAAACTTTCACCTTTCAAATTGGCTCATTCATTCTAGTAAATGGCAGTAACATTTAGTTAGTAATGGTTTGTTTAGTAATTGTTTCGATTGCGTTACACATTAGACTTCCTAAGAGAAAATTGGTTAAAAAAACAGTGACATTTATAAACCATTATGAGCATAGAAATGTATTGTAAAGGATTTTTTCACAAAGAAAAGTCTATTGATAGTCCATAGATAATGAAAAATAACTACTCGTAACTCATTATCATATTTAAGTGAAGTCGATAAAACAACGTAACATACCCATTATTACTGAGGTCGTTATCAATGCGAGGCAGTTCTATAAACACGACTATGTACTTTTACTTGGATATAAACAGTATGGGATCTAGCGACGAAGATTTTTATTCCCTGGCTGCTGAGAGGTTACAGTTATATTTTATTTGAGGATTTGGATAAAAATTATTAAATGATTTTTGTATGCGATAAATTCAGACTGAAAAAAAGTAAAAGCGAAGTCTAAGTCTTCAATTTGAAGTTATTTGCAAACCTAAGACGATATTGTTCTAAGGTTTTATAGGGAACAAAACTATTATTCAGGATCTTATATCCTTTGTAAAATAAATTTTCCACATCTTACAAAGAGCAGCAAAATGAAAACCAATAAATAGTGGGATTCTAGAAATTTCTTTTGGGTCTTTTTATTCCAACAAGCGTTATAATTTTTTTTTACAAAAATAGTGAATCAAATTCGAACCCAAAAGGAACATGCTGAGTAAATAAAAATGTTCTTAAATATGTAATAAATTGAAGGAAGTAATTTGGCAGTTTTCGTAGAAAATTGGGAAGAGTTAAAACAAAGATGATCTGCCCAATTATCAACAATCATTGGTCATTAATTTATATGCTATAAATTGAATTTTTACGCAAGAAATATCAAAAAGTGACAGCTCAGTAACATAGGTTTCAATGAAAGTACACTATGATATTGTTTGGCTCCTAATCCGAACCATTCTTTGCTGAAATATTCTGACGCAATTTCTTTAGGCACTTCAAATTACGGAGTATTTGGTTAAATTACATTTTCGTCTTCTTTTTTCACGTTTTCGTAATGTATATCTAGATATGAAATCCGATTTTAAAAGATCAAAAGATTCAAAGTTCAGTATTTATTCAATACGAGACTTAAACTATGCAAGTAAAAAAAAGCTAAAATAAAGATGCAAAATTCGAAATTCTTTTTCAAACTACATTAAAGAAATGAATCGCGCAAATCATTGAACTTAGAGTGTGCAAAAAACGGAAAGTTTCTCGTATAACCTTAATAAAATTATTTGATCAAAATTACATTTAGAATTTTTATAGGTATAGTAGACAATATATCGTTGTGAAATATATGGATCGGGATTATAAATATTTAATGATTTTTTAAAAGCATTCAGATTTGGTTTGACAGAGCTGTGTTCGTAATTTTATATTGTGTTTCATATTAATCAGTTGATTTAAAAAATATATATTTCACGCATAATTCAATCTTTTGCTATATTTTCTAAACCGCAGGCCAATATCAAAAAAATTGAAAAACTAAAAAACTAAATTTCTTTTTAAATTCCTTCTATTAGCTCATACTCTCCCTATATATATATCTTGCTCAAATTTTCAATCGTTAATAAAATACTTTTCATTTATCCAATCAAGTTTAAGTATATTTTTGAACCTTGTATTGGATGAAATTTGATATTAATACAGTTTTTCAAATATTAATCATTAATTTTGAATAAGTAAGTAAAAATAAACTTTCTCGTCAGAAACTTTCATTACTCGCTGGCGAATAAGAAACAAATTCTGTTTGCTTTTTCCCCACTCTAATGAGGTTAGGCCTAAGTTGTTTTCGTCCGCTTATTTTAAGTGATTCTGTTTATTTTCATAATTTTTGATGCATTTAAAATTAAACATTGTTAATTAATCTATTTTTTCGATTCATTTTCAATTACTTTCGAATTGAAGTAATACACAATAAAGAAAATCAGAAATTTCCAATCTCTATTGAGTTTCCCTAACTGGTGTAGAAAACTCACATATTTTGCGTTACACAAATTGACCCTGAATCATCAATTGGTGTTGAAAATTCAATGCAATATAATTTCAATTTTATGATGAACAATTGTGTAATTACAAATGTTTAAAATCAATGAACTATTTTATTTTGTGTTATTCGTGAACTAGATGCAGATTTTCTGTTTGTATACAGGATTTGTTTCCAATAAGGAATCCTTTCTGAAATGAGTTCTCATAAATAGAGATGGACATCAATATATTAATATATAATACCCCAAATTTAGGCATTATTATAATTAATAAACTAAAAATAAAAAAGAGTTAAAAATGCATTATATCTCAATGAAAAAATTTGTAATTATGTGTATTTGCATTTATTATATTTACTTTAAAATTTCGACTTGCAAGGAAAATACTTATTAATAACTAAACAGTAGGCAAGATTGAAGTAATAGACTCTGTAGTTTGAAGACATAAAAATTTATATAAAAATATTCATTTTTTATTAAAGTAATATTGAATTTATGCGTATCCTAAGGAGAGGCTTAAAAATATTTCTTTGACAGAAAGAATCAATTTTAGGTTTGAATTTATTAACGATTGAAAAGCATTTTTGATGGCTTTCTGGTTCGAGTCCCGGTTTGAGCATGGTTGTTCTTCTGTTTGCTATCTTTGAGATGTGTGACTGTGGCCCCCTGTAAAAAGGGATTGTGCAAGCAAATGTGATGAGTGTGTAGCTAAGTCGTACTCATGGTCGTAGTTGGCGTTACTTCAAAAACAAGAGACGCTCCTTTCGGCTTAAATCTGCTGCTGTATCAGCTCGAGGGTTATCCATGGCAAATGCCTTAAGTAACAACAACACAACAAAATCATGTTTGCATCAAATTATAGGAAGAGATTCAATTGATACCATGTGCTCAAGTAAGTTGCCAAAGGTGGTTACTATTTCATTGAAGTTTAGTTTAGTTATATTCAAGTCCCGTTGTAAAGCAACACTAGAGCTATGTTGAGATGGTCCCCGTAATTATAAAGCATGGTGAGATTATTTCACTGGAAACAAACACAATAGTTAAAGGAATTAAAATAAATTAAAAAAAGGAAAGTTCGTTAACTCTCTATAATTAGAGGGCTGTAATTTGAGGACTTAGCGGATGATGAGGATGCAAGTCACAGTTGCATGAGTCTAATCTATCGCAAATGGGGCTTTAAAACAACGAAAGAAAACCCAGCCCTTCTAAATTTGTTTTGCGTTTAGTGCTTCTCGTCGCCGTTCGATTGAATTCTGAACTTTGAACTCTTTGGTCCCAAATTTGTGACTTTACTACAAGGAGTTCAAATCTCAAAAAAAAAAAAAAAAAAAAAAAAAAAACATCTTCAAAAAATAATAATTTTTGAAATTTGCTATGAATTATTTTTATGAGATT
>JAOUZG010019633.1:0-19370 GCA_026289955.1 Argiope argentata
TCAAGATTTTATTAATTAATTAAAAACTGATTTTCTCGCCAAAAATATTCGTTTCTCCATCGCCAAATAAGTAACGAATTCAGTTTGTCCCCCCCCCCCGCCAATGAAGTTAGGCTTGACATGTTTTGGGTCGATTATTTCAAATGGTTCTGCTAATTTCCTTAATGTTTGATGCCTTTAAAATTAAACACTGTTAATTGGTTTTTTTCGGATTCATTTTGAAGTATTTTCAAGTTAAAATAATACAGAATAAAGAAAATTAGAAATTTCTAATATAGCATAATTCTTCTAATCGTTTCCCAACTGGTGAAGAAAGGTTACGTATTCTGTCTCAATTGGCGTTGAAAATTCAACGCTAGTATGATTTTTTGATCAATTATTTATTATAATTATAGTTGTTAGGCCGGGATAGTCTAATTGGTAAAATATTTTTTCATCAATGATAAGCTCTTTCCTTAAACGCTGTATAAGTAATTATAGTTTAATACAATAATTTTAAATTAAATTATACTATCTAAAAATACAGTCAAAACAAGAATAAAATGGCTTTCTTCTAGCTCAGGCCATTAAAACGCGTTTTCCCTAGTTAATTTGCGTTTTGAATGATTTCAGGTTTTCTCTATACCCCCTCCCCCAACAAAATTTTTATTTTGAATAAAGATTAAGTTTTATCACCAAAAGTATAAATGTAAATGAATAACCACAGTAGCGTGAATTTTTTAAGATTCAAATACAATATTTACTTTCCACCCGCTACATTTAGTTTGAATATTTATTAATATTTTTCTTGTATGAAGACTAATTCTGCTTACTCGTGCATTCTTGAAAACTACTTTTTTTATTATCAGAATTTAGTCTTGAACTGTCAAGGGTTCGTCAGAGCTTCTAAGCCAAATTCAAAACACAAGCTGATTTCCTCAAACGTTTTCTTTAGACAATATTTTTGGGGGAAACCAAGATTTCTTAGAACAAATAAAAGAACCGCCAAGAGCAAACTTCACTTTATATTTTATTCATTTCTTACTTATATATTCTATTTCAAAGATTTCTGTTTTGCGGTATTTCAGAACTTTAAAGAAAAGGGCTTCCTTTTTTCTCAGTAAATCTTGCGGTTCATTTCCAAGTCAGATTTAACGTCTTAAATTCAATTTTGGCAGTAAAGGGCTGAACACAAGGCATACCAAAATCCAACACTTCTAGCTTTAAAAATTCACCATAGAACTTTTATTCGAGTAAAATAAGTATATTGAGTATTTCGCAATCATTTAAGTTTAAAATTATTCAAGCCTGAGGCCGCGTAAGCAATATTACAAACGTAGATTGAAATGGTTTTGCTTTATCTTTTGTTGTTTTGAAGATATATTATCTATGAAGAGTTTTATTTGATGTTTTTATTTTGCCCTTTTTCTTAGTTTTATTTCTATCATCGGAAGCTTTAAAATTTTAGTACGTGAAAAATAAATAAAAATATTTTGAAGATTTTATTGAAGGGTAAGACATACATGGATATGCATTTTTTATAGTGTTTATTAATGTGAAAAAAAAACGTCGTCTGATTTTGTGTTCTTTTATAAAGTATGAATTATTTAATTCTGTTCTGTTTGACATGTTTTCCAATGTATTTCTACGTTATAAAAGCAAGATATTAGTCATAAACGACAAATATTTGAAATGAAATGGAATTAATTTAATTTAAAAAGTTATATATATATATATTAGTAATGAAAGTTCCAAAACCACTAATAATTTCTTCTTGTTTAACATATTTCATCAATGCAAAAGTATATAAAAAAGCTTTTTTGTTTTGTTACTTGATTTTGGATATTTTGAATGCCTTTATGTAAAAAAGCATGATAAAGCTTTAGTCACTGATATGGTCAACTATTAAATGTGTTGGTATGAATGTATGAACTGAAATGTTAAAGATATTGGGAATGAATCAAACTGAAATGGTCAAAATATACATTAGAGGATATAAAACATGTTTCGAGTTGCTAAAGTTTTTCATTAGAATTAACTTTTATTTATATTTTGCATGCTTAAGAAGTTGCATTTAATTCAGAAAAAAATAGTGTATTATTGGCCAATCCCAATCAATTTTTGCAACATGAATTTTTTTCTTTTAAAGAAATAATTACATTGTTAATACATTTGAAATAAAATGCCGTAAGGATATGTGACAACCATTTCTGATATCCATCTTTTCAATTAAAATTTTTAGTTATTGCAAAACTTTTAATCCGTCTTTCAATGATATCATTTTAGTTGTCACGGAATTTCTTTCTAGAATGAGACAATTTTTTAAAAGTATTTCCAGTATAATTTTTAACTATATACTTCATTTTTATATGAAATTCAAATCCTTTTTATTATTCTGGAAATTATTTAAATGCACAGTTCTCTTTTACTGCTGAAAGTAATCGTGAATAATCATAAGACTTCATATAAATTGGAAATAATTACCTGGTCAATTAATTTGATTAAAAACACAAAATAACTATTTTTAATGGACTTTTTTAACGATGGTTTAATTTGATTCATGAAAATTTTTATTGAGAAAAATATGAGAATCAAAATATTCATATTTAACTGAATTAAAGCACAATGAATATTTACAGTCAAACAGCTGGTTGCTTAAATTGGCTAATATCAAATAAATTAAGCTTTAAATGCATTTACAAACTTTTATGATTTGCTTTTTTACCATGCTCAAACTTCGAAGAAAGACATTATGAATTCAACTTTCATTTTGAAAAACGGGAAATGTGAAACACAAGACTTTTTCAGACATTGATGGTTTTTAAGATTTAACTTTAAATTTTTTCCTCATATTTAGTTCTTTAAAAGTCAGAAGATAGTTCAATAATAATATTAAATACTTTGTTCTATGTCTCATCTCATCTTGAAAGTAATAGACAAAGTAGGGTATATAACTTCCATCCAGAATTACAGAGAATTGAAAAGATATATCATCCCTTTAATAACGTCAGATGAAAGGCAAAGTATAATCTGGGGAAAAATTTTAATATTCTGTTTTATATTAAACAGGGAGACCTGAATATTTTATTAAAGCGTCCATTGAATTGGCAGCCTTCAAAACATGTGTGATATATTGATCTTTCCATCGATATGTCGATATCGTTCTTTATGATAAAAAAAACTCTTCCTTTAATATTTTTCATAAACAGATCAGTGAAAACCATTTTTCAAAGAAAATGAAAAATGTAATATAAGTTATTACTGAAATTTGTAATTTGGAGCCGAAGGATATCTAACAGGGTGTTATTTACTAAACAATTCTAATTTTGAAAGTATAGGAGGTTTTTGTTTACCTTTATAAATATTAGGATATATTATGCATTTTTATTTTTCTTTGAAATATAAAAGATAAAGTATTGTAGTTGTCAAAAAAATTCAAATCCTGGATTTTGACGAATCTCAACATTCAATAACTCAAAAGCCTTTTTGAGTTTAAAAACCTCTAATGATTTCATGCTATATTCATGGTAAATATCAATATTTCGGGGTAACTGTTTGTCAATGCCATGCAAATGATTCATAAGAGCTGGTTTTTCTTTATTTTTTTATTGTTAGCAACTGAATACTTTATAACCAGTTTTTTCCTTATATTAAAAAAAACATCCAGGAGAATCTAAAAAATATATAATCTGAGCACATAATTCACAACCCTGTCAAAGGCCCGTTAATTTTGCACAGGGTAAGAAGGGATCAGCCATCAATCAGGGAGATAGAGAGATCAATTAAAAGTTAATTGATTGAATAATTCTTATGAGCAATGGATAATGATGGCATAAAAATATGGGAAGAATGCCTAGAAAATTGCTCATTTTTGGGAGTCAGAGTCAATAGGAGTCAAACGTTTATTTAAAAATGATAGAAATAAATATATTCCTATTTATCTTTGAAATAAAATAAATTCTACATAATATAAAATAAAATAAATTCTATTTCCAAAATAAAATAAATTCTATGTTGAGATATATATTTTACGTTATTTGGGTCAGTAATCTTTTTAGAAATACACTTATTAAGTCTAAATTTTTATAAAGTCCCCAGTCGTATTAGTTGTATTTAGTAAAATATTATTGTTCAATTCTTATAAGAAAAGTTCCTCTCCTCTGAAATAAAAATTAATTTAGACTATATGTTTTGTTAAAGCTTAGTATTTTATGTTGGTTTTGAGGCATTATATCTAATTGTTTTATGCCAATGAACACGCATCATGAGAAGGGTCATTCTCTAATTAACCCCCCCCCCTACGAATCTCCAGTTTTTTCAGCAATAAATTTATTGACTTAATTTATATCATTTACTCATTTTTTTATCATGTAAAATATTTCTTTAACAGTTTACACGATTGCTTAAGTCAAATTAAATTACATAAATGACATTAATAATAAATCTTTTTTTAAATCTTATTAATTTTTTCTGATTTTATAATGAATAAAATTTTAATGCAAATGAGAAAAAAAATTATTGAATCAGAGTAGTTTATAAATGAAAATAAATGGAAACATTTATTTCGAAATTAAATTATTAGCAATTTATTTCACCAAATCAAGAGACAAAGGAAGAAGACCGATTCATTAAAAATTTACTGCACAACAAAACATATCAATCTTATTTAGAATGAATTTAAACCATTCATAATTAATATTTGGGAATTTGAAATTCTCTTGGCAGTTGTTTTTGCTTGTTTCTTATTTTATCGATAAAATATTTAGATACGGATGATATTCGGATTACATATGATTATTTTTCAATCTTTCTGGGAGTCCCGGTTCGGGCATGGTTGTTCTTTTGTGTGCTATCTGTGAGATGTGTGACTGTGTCCCTCCAGTAAAAAGGAGCTGTGGAAGCAAATGTGGTGAATTTGTAGCTAAGTCGTAACCTTGGCCCTAGTTGACGCTACTTCAAAAAACAACAACAACAAGAGACGCTCCTTTCGGCTTAAATCTGCTACTGTATCAGCGGCGGGCTTGTCCATATTCAAGTGGCGTAAGTCAAAACACAACAACGTTCTTCAATCTAACCTACATATGTACTGGTCTTTAAAAAATATAAATGAACTTAGTTTAACATGTTATTCAAAAGAATTCGCTATATGACTGTATTCATTTTATAGTTAATCTATTGGTACGTATTTTTATTTTTGAGTTACACTCAGTTTTACCATAGTAAAATCGGATCCGAGATGACACTATATGACATTGCCAGTATGACAGCAGAGAGAAAAAGGCTCCAATAGTGATTTATAAAAAAAGGTTTTTTTTTAGTGTAAATTTACGATTTTTCATTAAACGCACCTATATAGATTTACTTAAAAACAAAACCTTTTCTGAAGGTAAAATTTGAACCAAATCGTTAGATTCGCTTGCAAGATACACGATATAAATATAATTGTTATAAAACATAGAAAATCTCGCATCTGGTTAAAATATTTTACTCTATTGAAATATTTTTAAAATTAGGACTACCAAAAATTTTCTATTAATAGTAAGTGACATTTAATCAGAAAGACTATAAATTGAATTGATTGAAATAAATTGATTTTTATATTACTAATAGCTATTTCATTTAGAAAATCATTACATTACAAACATATTGAAAGTTTACTTTCTGAAATCCATCACCTGCACTAACTCTCTATTTTGTCTAGAAAAGAATCCAATTCTATATAGATACTTCCATGCGTAGATTTAAAAGAGCAGAGGCATGAATCACAGGGTATTCTAGAGGCATAACGATTTCCCGTCGATCCGTCTCCGAGCGTAATTGCAAATCCTTGCAGGTAATGGAATGTAGTTAATGGACTGTAATTCAGGCCATTGTTTAAAACGTCGATCCTAACCTGGGGTTCGATGACTGAGGAGGTGCGATTCGACTACTCATTAGGAATCTCCTCTGCCATTGAGTATGGTTCTCGTGTCTATGCAATTCGGGTCTTGTTTACGAATTTATTTGGACAAAAGAATCGGTGCAGAAGACTAATCAGTCTGAGACAATTCTGGATGTGAAGAAAAAAAAGATTAATTGATGCAAAAGATAACATAAATGAAATGTATTTTAAATGCCGAGTAATTTTCATTGTGGTATTTAACATTTGCTTTTTTGGTTACAATTATATTTACGCTCACTGAGGTAGTCAGCGATTTAAGCTTAATCAGCGTCTCTTGTTTTGCAGTAGCCTCTACTAGGGTCAAGAATACGACCGGCATTCTGGCCCAGAGGTAGTGCGTATTCCTCATGTTGTGGGAGACCCGGGTTCGAGTCCCGGCTTGGGCATGGTTGTTCTTCTGTGTGCTATCTGTGAGATGTGTGACTGTGCCCCCCTTTAAAAAAGGTGTGTGCAGCTAAGTCGTACTCTGGGCCCTAGTTGGCGCTTCTTCAAAAACAAGAGACGCTGCTTTCGGCTTAAATCTGCTGCTGTATACAACAGGGGGCTTGTCCATAGGCAAGTGCCATAAGTAACAGCAGAATATGACTTTTGCTACTCACTCATCACATTCGCTAGCACTGCCTCTTTTTTACAGAGAGGCACATTCACATTCTTTACAGATAGAATACTGAAGAACAACAATGCCCGAATAGGGTCGTCCAGATCAAGGGGAAGACTCGCTACCCCTATGCCAGGACGCTGTTAGATTAATTCTACTCACGTTTAGGAACAAAATTTGAGGTGACCTTGTAAATTTGAAAAGTGTCCCTTTGACTAGACATATACCTGACACTGTAATTCTTTTTCCAAACTTTCCCATTACTCCTGAGAACGCACTTTTTTATATTCGATGTCAAATTTATTGTGCGCCATGAATAATCTCCAATGGAATCGAAAAGTTTACCTATCTGGAGCCTTTCGGTTTCGCAAAGAGATCTTACCATCAAATCATCGCTGCCTTAGAATAAATAGCAGAACCGTTCTTATATTTTTTGCATACATTCTATTTTGCGTTGAGATATCATTTGGGTTATAATACCAGACGAACCCGTTTGGGATCTAAATCATATTAATAGAAGTGTATGCTGATTTCCCGTATCAAAATGTACTGATATAGATATAATATATTTATTCAAAATCCCCCCCCCCCTCTCCAGAGATTTAAGGATAATAAGCACAGCACAGGAGATATGTAGTATATCATAGAATTTTTAAGATTTCAGCTTGTTAGATGTAGCAGGTTTATTTTGAGTTTTATTCAAATATTTTATTATGACACAAATTCAATTTTTTTACTTTTTTGACAAGAGTTATGTAAGTGTATGATAAGCATACCATTATTTCTAATTCATTTAAACCATTAAAACCGTTCTTGGAGCCATTGTAACAAAGCATTATTAAGTCGTAGAAATCACTGCTTGTCTCTTAGAATGATATCGAGTGCTTTTAAACAAGATTCGAATTTTCATAAATGAGAATTTAAATAAGTTTCTGTGCTACTGGTAGATTTGAAGGAACATTTTTGACTTTTTAAAATTTCCCTTTGATTTTTGTTTCACTCATTTTAATGAATGAGGCTTATATTATAAAGATATAATTTAATCCTCTAAAAACATATATAAAAATTATTAAGTCTGAAAAGTTTAAAACCATCTCTAAAATTTAAGGAACGAAGTTATAAATAACGTGATCAAATTCTAAAGTTTTATGTAAATATTGAATTTCAATAACTATCTCTTTCTAAGAGAAGTTGAGTTTAACAGATTTTGTCTTAAAATTTGACAAATGATAGAACTAGTTTGCATTGCAAAAATTCTGAATAAAAAATAATTTCTGAATAGGATGATTTGTGGGGAAGTATATTGTACATATTCTCTTTGGACGAAAAGATGAGGCATATTTTTACAAAAAAGTTAAAAACATTTCGCAAGTCTAGTAGTTTTTGTTTAATAATGAATGATACTGAGACATATGAGAGCCTTGTTTCTTAGTTTTTAAAACAATGACTTGATCTCCTTCTTTTTCACTGTCAGTTAAATATAATGCTCCTTTGCAATAAAGTATCATTTAATTTTTAAACGCATTTATGTAAGATATTTCATGACGCGTATGCCATGAAAATTTCTATTACATATAAATACCTCCTAGTTTGAACATATACGAATAATTCGTAAACACTCAATGTGTTAATTTATATTCATCATAAAAAGTAAAACAGCATAAGATATTATAATAATAAATACTTTAATTTAAAAAAACATTTTCAAACACAGTATCTTAATTTCAAACATTTTCAATTGCATTAAATGCAATTGCATTTCAATTTCTGAATTTTCAATTGCAGTATTTGAAAATATTTTTTCAAATACTGCAATTAACTTGCAATTATTGTAATTGAAATTCTTGCAATTAACTTAAACTCAATGATTCTCTGCTATCTTTAGGGTGTCATTTCAGTTAATTTAATAGTCCAATCAATGAAACCGAGATTTATTACGTCTTCGTTGCCTTTTCAGTGACACACATATATTGTAAGTCGTTTAAAAATATCTATATTATTGAATATTGAATCTTTTTTTTAATAATATTGATTAACAGCTTACATCTTAACCCCTCTTCAAATCTCTGAAACAATTCATAAATCATTTACTATTCACTGTTCAGTGAAGTTATATTAACCCTCCAGTTGCATACCCTGTGATTTGAATGGGGTGGCAATCATTTCCTTTTCTGTCCCGCGTTTTTTGTCGGGTTGAAGTATTATTTTTCAGACAGATTTTTATTATATCACGTTATCATTGTGTAATATGTATTATTAGTTCATTTCCTCTGAAAAACATTTGTGTTTATTTACAAACATCGCATCTAAATAGTGATTTTAAAGAATTAAGCAGCCAGAGGGTTATCGTCCCGTTTTCAAAACAACACTAGGGCTATTTCGGGACTAGCCTCGTAAGCTTAAGACATGATCAGGTGGCTAATGCAGCACCTAGACGGTCATCCCCTCTTCTAAATTATTCCACACCAAGTTTTGCCACCACGAATTTAATGTTCAATAGTCTCTTTTACACGGATCGGAACCTGAAACCCTCCGGTTGTAAAGCCTAGAATTTATAACCAGGTATATGCGGTCTATTATTAATCGAATGATAGTGATTAGGACCTTTTGCAGTGAATAGGGAGATCATAGGGGGTGATTCAATACCGTGGTTTTATAAGGATCTGAAATTGTTTAATGGAACTAAGCAACGGAATTTGAACTATCACACCTTCCTAAAACGGAAAAAGGACAAAGAAGTTGAAAATCAGAATAAAACAATGGACTTAGAATGCAATCGGAATAAAAATAATGACCGGTTATAAACGGAATAAGAAAATCAGACAACGATTCGACATATTTCTAATATCAAATTTGAAATAACAATCAGCAATATGTTTAGACTGAAGAGTTTAATTTGCCTTGAGAAATTTCGTTTTTGATGCATTAAAAAATTATTTTATTAATCATCGATTAAGAAATATTCACATTCCAAAAAAAGAAAATATAGTAAAAAAACATGGATATTAAAAAAGGGGAATAAAAATATATGTATATGGATTTATAAAACCAAAAGATAAAAAAAAACAAACCCTGCTGCAGAGGAGTTGGAAATGAACAAAGAATGTTCTTTAGGCATTGCCAAAGTGATAAATAAAGTAATAGACTAACAAATATTTCATACATTATGACAGAAGTTCGTCTGACGCATTCATTCCCATTATAAATATCACATGCTGAAACCCATAAATTGGGTTTGTTGGTTTCAGAGTTTCGCCTTCAAATACTAATGAACTGACACACGAGCAGAGAGCAACTTGATAAACATATTTGATTAAATACACAGCTCAACCAATAAACCTATTATCTCTATTTCTTCTACTTAGCTCAATGTGTTAATACGGTTGCCTGTATATGAGAAGGTAACAGATTTGTAGACAGTTTTTCTAAAAAGTTTTTTTTTTCATCTAGTAGAGGTCTAAAACATGAATATTTAAAAATTCTTGTGTCTGAATTAAAAAAAAATTATGCTTTTTCTTTGTATAATGCGCTTACAAGAAAGTAAAAGGACGTATCATATACACTCGGTTGCCAGTCAGATACTTATCCCATAAAATAGAACAATTTGAAGTGTAATAGAATTTTAAGCACTGCCAAAGTATTGAGAGGGTATGATTATGAAATCATATGAAACCATTTTATCAAGATTATAAATTTTGCCGTGTTATGCTTTTACATATTAGTTTTACTTATTGTTTAGTGCAGTATAGTTAACGTTATAATTCTTACATCAAAAAGGGCCCCACAATCATCTCTTGCCTTTTTAGTTTAATTCATTTTGAATTCTAATACAAAAAAATAACGAAACATAATGTTTCTTACATAAAAGAAAAATCCACTGTTGTTAATAAATACCATAAACATATACTCATATCATTAAAATTAATAAATACTTCATAAAAAAATTATCATTTTGGATGAATAAGAAAACGGAGAAGGAGCTGTAAAAAATTAATGAAAGCTGCGATGACACAATAAAATCAAAGCGGAGCAGGAAATGGTGCGATTAGAATAGGGACCAGACATGAAAAAAAAGAAGGAAATTGGAATGCGTAGAATGTGGCGAAATCGGAAAGAAAGTACCGGCAAAGGAGACGAAAATATTAAGGAAGGGAAGTACTTAGGGATGAAAATGAAGCTGAGATCATTAGAACGACCTGTCTTATAGTCATTAAAAGATAGCAAAAGCAGGGAATTTAGATTGCTATACTTTTTGTTAAGAAACAGTTTTCACAAAGTTGGGAATTTTAAAATTGTCAATCCAGGTTGTATTAATTTTGAATTATGTATTTGTTGGGGATATAAATGAAAAATATTCTAATATATCGATACATGTGTAAAGGCCATACTGCATCTGTATATAGGAATATTGTTCCTCAATTATAAGAATTGATGATTCTTATAATTGTGGAACAAAACTGACACACTGATTGTGTTAAGAATTAAAAAAAAAATAAAGTTTAGATCGAGGTGTAAAACCGTTAAAATTGATTAAAGGCAGATGCGACTGCGTTATTTTAACTAAAATAAACAAAATTGCATGTAAATTCACGCTTTCACATGAAGAGAAAAATAGTTCCTTTTTTCATAAAAAGAGAAAAAAGTGTTCTGAATGATTCTCATGAGGACCCATTGCATAACTTTTATTTAATAATCCGAATAATAAATTTGGAAAGAAAAAAATCGCAATAATTCAAAAAATTAATTAGATGTTCTATTAGATTCATTAAAGTTCATAAAACGCATAGATATATTTTAATTTATATCATAATTTGACATTTAATAGTTATTCTACATCTTGCATTGTTAACATTTATCGTATTTAATTTGACTCCTATTCGTTCTGAAATTTTTAACTTCTTATGACCGAGTTATTTCTTTAAAAAAATAAATTCTTCATACTTATCAATTATTAACCGAGTTTTAAATATTCTTTATTAACATATTGATTGAATAGCCATACAAAGGTTCCAAATTAAATTATAAAAGTTCAATAATTAATAATATTTTGATAAAAAATTAAATAACGAATTTAAACCTTTATATACTTCTTCAGTTTTGTTATTGTTACCTAATAGCAAATCTAAATCCGTTATGGCCTGAATTTCGCACATTTTATGCGTCTTGAAAATCATAAAAAATAGGAGAGAGTCTTGATTAAAACATTTAAAAGTATTGCCGAAAAGAAAATTTTGAAAAAAAAAATGCAAAAATGGGTGTAACAAATCAATACCAGTAGAATTTCGGAATGAGATTCATTGGATAGAGAGAATGATGATTTATGATATTGATAGTAGGTGTTTGGTTTAAAAGTTCAAAATAAGCAGGAAATAATTATTTTGCCAGTTAACTGTTTCTACCCTTTCCGAAAATGCTTATCTAAATTGTGCTTATGCTAATGCTTATCTAAAAACAATTTAACAATGGCGAGTATACTTATCGAACACAAATTATGTGTAATATGAAATCATGTTGTAATGAAATGACTTTTATTTTTTTTTATTTCAATAATCACATTTGTTTTTTTATTTACTTAAAAACACATTTTTTGCACAAAATCGAAGAGAAAAAAAATTAGATGACTGATGCAATACAACGATACATTAAAAAATAATTCATATTATATGCGGGTATTTTTTAATAATAGTTACTAATAATGTTTTATTTACTTCTTTGTGTTTGACTTGACTTCAATTTTTTTTAAATCTTGAAATTTACGAATATGTTTAAGTTTTACTAAAATTGGAATTCAAACTGTAAATTGTCAGTATTTATTACTTCTGACGCATAAACTCGTAAATTCCCACTCTTCAAAAACAATTAACAATAATTTTAGTTAATTGTTATTGTTTTGTTTATTTTATTAATTATTGAAAAAGAAATAGAGAAAATACATGTCAGAATATAGTATATAGATTGCTTCATTTTAAATCTACTTAGAGGGGGATTAAAGATATTCACATGCTTTAAGTAATCGCCTAAGGTTGAAATACCGGGTAAAAATCAAGCATTTTTTAGATCAAATATATTAATGTCTCATTTAATATTCGAATTTAAATACCTAAATGCCGCAAGGTGCTTTATCTCTAAAACTATATTCAATGCTATATCTTGTCTGAGTTGAAAGATTAATCACAGATCTGTTTCGATTCGATGTATTCGATTAACTTCCCATTTGGAAGGTGCTCGAGGCTATTAGGACCTGAACTTTCAATAATGAGACGTGGTCAAATGAAAGCCGGGAATCAGTCATTAAATTAAAAGGTTCCACATGGTCCATTCCTATTACAGATATTATCTAATTTAGACAGATGTAATCTCCTCGAACTCGTCGTCGTCTATTAATATTTCGAAATTAATAACTGTCGCAACTAATCAATTTTTATCATGATTCGATATTTCAGTCAAAATAAGGAACATACAAAGCATTCGCGTTGCCTGGAGATGCTTTTCTCTTTATATATATTGCCTTTAACTATAAAAGATAAAATTATATATTTTCGTTGATTCAAAAGTGTTACTTGCTGTATTAAAGATATTTTTCTAACGATAATGGAAACAACAGTTATTTTTAGTTAATAAAGGGTATTTTAAGATTATATTTGGATAATCGGATAAATGATAGTCTAGAACAGTGTTTTCCAACGTGGGATCCACGCCTCAAAGGGGGGGGGATTTGAAAATGGACTTGATACAACTTTAACCCTTTCACTCCTGGCCATTTAAATGCAATATTAGGTATCGGTGCCAAATTTTACTAAAAAAGCAAATTTTTAAATAATAATGAGGGATAATTTCGTTTGACGGGTTAAAACTTTATTTAGTATAAAAGGTGCGATGACTTGCCTTTGTGAGGAAATGGAAATAAAATACCAAACTCAATCAAATGCGCAAGAAAACTATTACTCCTTTTTCCACCTTCATTTTTATCTAAATGTGGATTTAGTACTGTAAATGATTTACTGATATCCAGTCGATTTCTTTTTTTATAACACAACGTGGGGATTTGAGACTAAAATTAACCAAATTGGAACCTAACATAAAATCTCTGCATCAAGTACAAGGATCTCCCTAAATTAAAAACACAAATTAATATAAATAAATCAGTGCTAAAATGATTTGGAATTTGAATTTCAGCTTTTCATTAAAGGTTTTGAAATTTTACTTACTGTGGTTTGTTAACAATTTCATTGTGATTTATTCCTAGAATCCATCATTTATGCTTTTTAAGTGAACAAATAAAATTTTTAATGTTAAATATTATGTATGTTACATACGGGGGAGGGGCGTGAATATTTTAGAAAGGTTAAAGTGGGGCACAGCATAAAAAAAGGTTTTGAAATACTGGTTAAGAACAATACTAATGCCTTTATATCAACGGATTTTAGTCACTTTTACTTGACATCCATAGAATTTTACGCGTTAGATTCTTCTGGAATTAATTTAAATATTTTGAATCACTACCAGATATTTTAAGACGAATAACTTCTTCAATAACGTTAAATTATTATGTCAGAGATATTTTTAAACGAGTAGAAAATGACGTATAGGATATTGAAAATAAGTGACCGGAAGACCCGGTATTGATTAATGCAGTATCAACTACCGATAATTGTCTCATATTGTCTCCTGTATATTATTTTTAAATTTTAAGGCATTTATATATTACGGTTTAAAATAAAAATAAATAATTTTATTAAATTTTTATAATTAGTTTCTGAAGAATTAATTTTCAATATATTTAATTCAAATTCAGTGTTTATTAGAATATCTGCCCCTTCATTAAATTTTTTTCTAATAATTTAAAAATATTGTGAGTAATAATGATTTGTTTTTGGAAATCTGAAGTAAAAATTAAAATTATCAAAAAATTATTATTTACTATATTTTTTAAATTAAATTCTCTGTCTCTTATCAATGGTAGATTGTTATTTTTTGTCTTTTTGATTCAATTGCAATTTCTTGCTTCTGAAGGTTATTTAATAAATTAAAAATGAAAAATGAAAAAATTTTCATCTCTCTCATACATCCAACTTGAATACATTATATGGTTAATTTCGCAGGTTTACTAAAGAAATGCCGGCTTTCTGGCCCAGAGGTACAGCGTCTTCCACGTGTTCTGGGAGTCCCGAGTTAGAGTCCCGGTTCGGGCATGATTGTTCTTCTGTGTGTTATCTGCGAGATGTGTGAATGTGCCCCCTCCCCCCGTAAAAAGGGTCTGTGCAAGTGAATGTGGTGAGTGCGTAGCTTAGTCGTACTCTTGGCCCTAGTTGGCGCTACTTCAAAAACAAGAGACATTCCTTTCGGCTTAAATCTACTGCTGTATCAGCGGGGGGCTTGTCCATAAGCGCCATAAGTAACAACAACAACTAAAGAAATAATTCAATGAAAGTGTTTCAAAGTGTTGATTAAAATTACTAATTTATTTAAATTGATTTTGAATTAACTACAATTCTTAAATTTAAACGATTATAGTAATATTTATTAAATATGGTGATTTTAAATTTAGTGATATTTATTAAAATGATCTACTATTTATTTTAAACATTACAAATATAATCTATATATTATATATTACAAATATAATCTAATAAAATTTTTAGTAATCTATTAAATCAGCAACACATTTAAACTCCATCCGGATGACATTAACTTTCCTTGGAACTATTCACTTTAAATCAAGTCGTTTTGTACTGATATATTCATTTTTAGAAAACCTGTCTTAATTTAAATTTATGGCCTTCGAACTTTTATAGTAGCACAGTTAGCTAGAATAAACTAAGTCACACAGTTTAAATTATGGTGAACCAAACCCATCTCGTTTCTTAATTTCCTCGAATAAGTTAAATGCGGGATGTAAGCTTTTCATTGCAATACTTTTAGAATTTTATAAATTTATAATGAAATATTTAAATTCAATACATTTTATTTGCACGCTAATAAATTGAAATTGTGCTTTAATTGATTAAAACATATAATTTTACTATAACTGATCTTTTGTTCTAAATTATTTACTGGCATTTGACTGGAATCAAGAATTATTTACTGGAATCAAGAAAAAATCTTGGATAAAAGTCATTCTATTTCACTTAAATGAATTAAGTTACGACAATTCATTGTTACATTTAAGATTTGTAGTAATATAGAGTACTATTTATCTGAAATATTTAGAAAGGTAATCAAGTTAGAGCTGGCAGAATTCTCATTTTATACATTTTTATTTTTTAAAAGATATAAATGCAAAAAATAATCATATAATTCAATATATCTCTCTGAAAATTATAACTAATGTTTGTGAGTTTTATCTTTAAGTTTAACAGAAAAATATACAGTTAAAATTTTATGTGAATTAGTATAATCTTTCATATTATGTGATTCCATAGACTGATATATGACACGGTTTTATAACCATTTTACTTTTTTGTATGCATATTTTTTTATAAATATTATTTACGCTTGTATCCGCCGACGTCCTGGAAAAAAGGTAAAGAAGCCTTCCTCGTGATCTGGGCTTCCCGGGTTCGAGTCCGGGTTAGAGCATGGTTGTTCTTCTGTGTACTTTCTGTGAGGTATGTGAATGTGCTCCCTTTTAAAAAGGGGCTGTGCAAGTAAATATTATGAGTGTGTAACTAAATCGTACTTTTGGCCCTATTTGGCGCTATTTTAAAAACAAGAGATGCTCATTCGGCTTAAAATCACTGACGGTAGTCCACGCGCTTGTCCATGCCATTAGTAAGAACAACAACTTCATAGAATATTAATGTTTTAGGTTAGAATAATCCAAAATATAATAGTGAAAGATCAGATTAAAAGAGTCATTTGAGATACGAAACTTTAGATATAAGAATGAATAAATAATTTTCTTTTGATGTGAGAAATTTGATCTCGCTGTACTTATCAAATTTAAAAGCTTAACTTGTTCATATTACGTATTTGCTCCAGATAATGGACCATGTTAATTAGAAAATCTTTTGGAGAACTAAAATAGTTGTAAATAAACTTAATAGTTCATTTAAATATTATAATTTTTTTTTAAAAAATTAAAGTTCGAAATAAAAATCTGCATAATAATTTGCAATATAATTTCTTTTCAGAAAATATCTTTATATACAAGCGAAAGAAGTTTTTTTCTCTAAATGCTAACAATAATGAGGAATTCATTTGCATCTAAATATATCTCAAGAATAATATGGGTGCAGAATTCGCCCTTGTCCTGGGCAAGTGTCATTAGTAACAACAATACAACAGCGTTTGTATCCGAAATTTAAATATTAAACATTATGGAATATTTGTGATAAATATTCAGATATTTTTCATAATTATCCAATATATGCCAATCAGATAAGCCCATACCTATTTTTTTAAACTACAGGTTGCAATATTTTTAATGCTAATTAGCTGGAAAAGGTTTTGCGCTTAAGAAATGGAATGGAGTGTTTCTTCTTAATATAAAACTCTTTCACAAAGCTTTCACACACACACACACAAAAACACAGCTATTCTTTGCCTTTATTTTAATAATATTGCAATTGCAATTATGTTTATTCATGGTTGTATGGGGTGAACGAACCTAATTTTAATGCTTGAGTTGCAGATATATATTTATATTTTGATGTTTTTCACACCACTAATTATGTTTTCCGGGCTCTTTTATTATCTTTTCCGAAATAACAGAAAACTCTCTCGTACCCTAACGGTTTAAGAACAATATGTTCTGAGATAATGATTTCAAAGGCAAGAGAAAAATACTTTCTAGTTAATTTTTTATAGCTGAAAATCATTTGCTATTTCATACAACAAATAAATTATAAAATAAGAGACATTTCCCTCCAATTTTAGTGGAATTATATTTGAAGCATGCAGACTCGTTATTTTTAATTAGCCACTTAGATGAACTCTGTTACAATTTTTGACTTTTTAAGTGAAAATTTATTATGCATTATATTATTTATAATAAACAATATTGTCTATATTTCTTTACTTTAGTAAATAACGAGCTCTTGCTTTCAAATTTAGAAACATCGAAAATAATCGTTTTAAGATTTGTAAAATTACAATTGTCATTAATGCTTAATTTATACTATCATTGTTATTTTTGTAATTTGTAACACCAATATCTTAATAATATTATAGCTTTCTTTTGAACATATAATACATATTTTTAGGTGAAATTTTATATATTCGTGCAATTAGCAATTAATTATGAATTTCAACACTCTTTATGATAGTGACATTTTTTGTATGAAAAGATGCTATATAAGTAAGTCCGATATCAGTTTCCCTGAAATAGCATTAATGGTAATGAAGTTAGTTAATAGCCCTATTCCGATGACGAGACATACTTTCTGAATTGAATTGGTGAATGAAATGTTCAAATAGAGTTCAGTCTGCTTGGTTTATAAATTCAAATCAATATTTTTAAATTCGTAACAATAATAATAATTTTTAATTGGCTCAGAAGCTCTTTTGTTTATTTGAAATAGCTCAGCGACATAATTTTTCATTCCAACCAATTGTTTTAAATGCCCCGAAATAATAACAAATAACATGTATTTTTAGATGTCTATTACAAAATTACTAAACTATGAGTCATAACTGCAATATAAACTTTTTTAATATTCAAGAATCAAAAGTTTAAAAATTCACATACTATTAAAGGTTAAAAAATTGCAATTGAATATTAAGATTTAAGGAAAATCTATATTGAAAAATCAGAAAAAAATGATGCTCTATGTAACAAGATTTTCTAAAGTAAGATAAAAAAATTTTAATACAAAAAAACATACTTTTTTATAGTTTACTGGAATATTAGGTACTATAAAAGCTGAATAGTTAATTCATTAACAACCTGAAATACAGATTGAAATAGCGGTATATTAATAAACTGAAAATTAGATTTAATAGACTTTTTTATGCCATTTAAGGCAATTTTCTCATTGGAATCACATATACCTCAAGACAGAACTTAACGAACATGGCAAAATTTAAATATTGTACTACAATTAAATTTAATTATTAGAGCAATAACTATTGCGCGACGATTATAGTGAACATTCTATACATTTTTTTGGTTAAAAATTGTAAGTTCATTTTAATAGAAATGTTTTCAAACTCAAAATTATATATAAACTGCTCAGTTTGACTAAAATTACACTAATTAGAATTAATTTAATAAGAAATTAATGACAATGCAATAATTAATTCCAGAAAAATGGAGCACTGTACTTTTTTAGTGACATTTTGCGAAAACAGCTCTATTTTAAAAATATATTTTTGGAATTGCTTTCTGATTGCATAATTGTATCCAATTATCTCTGTTCTATATTCCCTCAGCATTAATGACCTGAATTCCATTAAAATTCTTTTTGTTAAAAAAAAAGAATTTCCTGAAATTCCATTGGCTTGCAATGATTATTAGATGACATTGCTTTTGACAGAAGGAAAAACAACCCGATTTGGTTATTATTCCATGCAAATTTTGCGTATCAAAAAATGTTTTAAGCTAAATAAAGAACAGGCAGTTAAATTTATTCCTGGCTCTAAGCATGAATGTGAAAATAAAATATCATCTCGATTGTAAATTACTGAAACGTCTTATGTTGATAACTTTATGCATTTCTTCTCTTAACTTTTACGACTGGAAAACTTTAGTTGTTATTTCAAATTTATTCTTGACAAAAGTATTGAAAGGAGTGGGGGCTCTTAAAAAAACTAAACAATGACAACTAAGAAAAATCGTGTTGCTGAGTTCCATTCGCTTTCGTTCGAAGGAGTTCCATTAGTTTCCAACTTGTTAATGGAGGCTTTTAGAGT
>JAOUZG010019637.1:0-37817 GCA_026289955.1 Argiope argentata
TGCCACTGGGGCAAGAAATGCATTATCCCTTCTCCTGCAACCAAAATTTGCATTTGGAGCAGCATAAACAAGAATGATTTTGTAAAAACACTCTCAAAGTAAATAAATAAAATCTGGGAATAGGATGGATGTATTAAAGGGTTAAGTTTCTTTAATGTTGACGGAAATTGTAACTTATTCTACATTTTATATTTCGTACTCAGAAGAAAATGTTCCTTAGAATTCTATCTTTTGCTCATCAGTTGATGCTGATGAGCCTATAACTCAATTTTTTTTAGTGATCTGTAGTTTCTTAGTTCAATAGTGGCGATTGATATTAATTTCAAAGATGACTAAGACAACAGATAAGCCAACAATCCACGTATGAATAGTGATTTTAGTTCTAGTTTTTCAGGGTGATTAGTAGTTTAACCCCCTTCTTTGCCAAGTTGGCGATAATTCGCAAAACCATAAAGTTAACCCTATTTAACTTTATGGTTTTCCTATTATACCAACCCTAGATTCCTATTATACCAACCCTAGATCGTGGTTGGCGATTTTTGAAAAGCGTGCCAAGCAGGGGGTTAAACTACGATCGCACCGTTTTTCCATTATGAAACTCACACTGGATGGAAATACACATGGATTGAGAAAGTTTACCTTTTCCATTTTTTAGCTAAGTATGCTGCTGACGTAAAACAAGACTGAATGATTATTTTAGAAGGGTATGTCTAAAAATTATTTTTCTTCTTTAACCATTTCTAAGTTAAATAATCACCAAATTATCAACCTTTTTATGAATTTATATAGCTTAGCGTAAGCTCTGACAGATATTTCAATGAGACAGAAAATTTGATGTTTCTTTCAGAATAATTCAATTTTAACGACGACCAAAAAGCAGCTAGAAAAAAAAATGTTTCACCAGTTTATAAAGATATATTTAAGTTATCATATAATATAAAAGACGAAGTAACAAGAAAAATTTAGCCAGCTTGGTGAAATTTTTTCTTGATGCTTTTGAACATCAGTACAATCAACAAATACTGATGTATTTTTTCCTTATCTTAAATAAGTAGGCGTGTATTGATTCGTTGCCTAAATATTAGATAACCAAACTAATTAAAAAATCAAAATAAATGTATCTAATTGGATAAATGTATTCCTTTTCTTAACCCTTATTCAATATTTAAAATATTTTAATGTGCCATTGTTATTAAAAAATTGTCTTTAAAAACTCCAACTTTATTTATATATATGTATACATAATATGATCCTTCCTTTTCCTGTAATCAGTAAATTAATATGACCGATTACAGGAAAAGTCACCATAATAAATAAGAACAATACAATTCAGTTTTAACGGCGATCAAAAATAGGCAAGAAAAAATTCCGCCAAGTCATAAAAAAATATACTCAAGTTTGCTATGAAGAATTTTGAACGTGCGAGTCACTTGCTATATAGTCTGACGATTGAACTCGCCAAATTGGCGAAATTTTTTCTTTGTGCGTTTTGGTCGCTATTACAGCTTACCAAGAGGCTGTAATAGCGACAAAAACGCAGAAACGGAGAAGAAATAACGATACTTACATATTAGATCGTCCATCTTTACCACCAAATTTGAAGTCGTCGCCAATGAGTTACTAAACCGTTGGCCACCGTTGGCGAAGACGGTCCAAAATATAAGTGCCCAAATAACGGAATTAGAGAAGCGCAATCTCCTTCTATTTGTCGTGCTCTTTCAGATTCTTGCATTTATTAATTTTACCATATAAGCATTCATGTAGAACAATAAGCGAAGAGGAAGTTTTGTTTGCAAATATATTTCTAATCTATTTTATTCTTGGAATATATTTGATCATGACAAAATATACCATTGGACATAACTTTTATTTGATTGAATATTTTCTTAAATTAAATACAGCGATGGTAAATGATTTCAGTAATTTTTAAATTTTGTGACATGTTTTGATTGAGAAGACAAGTTATTGATTTAATAACGTTTATTTTATTTCATTTAAATAAGTGGTGACAATTAGAAATGAACTGAAGTTTGTCGCTCAACAGTAAATAAAAGGGACAAAGATAATTCAAGGTTAACATTAAGGGCCCATGATTCCGTTAGTGAAATAAAAAAATTAAGACAGAACTGAAACAAGTTGCTGAACAGGGTGTCGAAATGATTTGGATCGGAGTACATTAGGGGTATCCTGGAAATGAGAAAGCAGTTACAATGGCCAAGGAAGTAGGATTTAAACTTAGAAACGTAAGAAATATCTTTCTATGAATCCAAATACAATTCAAAAATGAGACTAAAAGATCGGAAAGAGAGATGGAATAATTCAAACAAAGGGAGAACTAACTATAAATATTATTTAAAACATTCCTACCGGCCGACATTAACATTCCTATTTTTTGTACATCAAGGCCGTTTCATTGACAAAAAATTCGGCTCGTCAGTGTGACTGACCAAAAAAAGGGTCTGTAAATCACGTAATCAAAGTCTCTGCACTATGTTGCGACACCAACTCATATGATCTAGAAACTGGATGTGTTCTGACGTCGAAGAGCTAGTCATTAAATCTACCATTAAAGAATCCTGTCTTCAGTTCTCTCAATGTAAAAAGAAATGTTGCATTTAATGCAATTTTAATGCTTCACATTTTAATATAATAAGGTTTTTCCCCCTGGATCAATATACGTTTTCTTTAGAGAGTCTTCCGTAGTTTGCAAGTATCCGATATCATCAAGTTTTGCTTATTATTTCCTACTAAAAGGGGTTGCTCTGCAATAGCCCAAATACATTTCCTGCATGGCATCTGACTAGATCGGGGTATTGCTTGAATTTTCTCCTTTGCGATAAAAAATTATTTTAAGAAACGTACAAACAAAAGTGGAAAAGTACAAACAAAAATAATCAGAACCTTTATCTTAAAGCAGTATGACAATATCCGTTAAAATTTGAGACATACATAGTTTTTTGTTTGGGTAGAAAGGCATTTTAGAAGTATGAAATTAAAATAGAAAATCTTTTTCAGATAATTTTTTCTATTGTTAACAACTATTGTAACTGAAATGAATAAAACCTACTAAATATAAATAAGTAGTAAATGACTTCTTCCCAATAAATTCTACTATAATCAGAAATTAAAGATCTTGAGAAATTTAATGAAATAGAAATAATTCATTCAATAATAAATTAAAAAGCTAAAAAAATTTAGAATGTTTAGATGAGAAAATGAAATAATAGCAAATGTTCTATTCTTTTGATTAGTGTGAGATTATACGATTCAAGCAGCAAAAACTCGGATGCTCTGAGTTCTTGGAAATCCAAATAAATAAAACAGTCTCAATCAAAACCTTCATTTAGGAACATAAAAACTAGAATTGAGTTTACTCAATTCCAAGTGTACCTCCTTTCCGTTAGAATGTGCTTCACAGGATAGTCGTCATTAGGACTGCACATTCAGATTTCATGTTAAACTCGTTGAGAACTATTACGCGAACTTCCTTTTAATTCCTATGGCAAAGCAGAAACAGCGAAATCGGCAATAATTGCGACTTTTTTTTAAGAAAATGACATCAGAACAAGCCAAATTTTATGAAAATAAGAGGACAGAATAGGAATTTATTCCTTACTTCTCCAATATAAATAATATATAGGAGAAATAAGAAATATATTAAATTTTAATATATAATATATTATATTAAAATTTGAATTTTGATTTGGTAGTGTACACGTCTATAGTTTTGATTTTAAATTTGTAGTTTGTGGAAAACTAGAATTTTTTTTGACAACATCCCTTCCCCCCCCATTTTTTTAAAAAAAAATAGCACAAAGTATAGGTTTTAATAATTTAAATATATAATGGAATTGATATATAATCGCTTTTTATGATCTTACAATCAAAGAAAAGAGGAATTATAATCCTCAAAATTTCATATCCTGAGTTTGACAAGTTTTGAAAACTCAGACTGCCTGCTTCCGAAAAACCGATTTTTGGAATTATTTTTCTCTGTCTATCTATCGTTGAACTCGATAACGCAGAAAGGCTTTCGACAAAACCGTTGAACTACGTCATGATGCCTTAACAATAAATTTGTAAATTTCTGTGGGATTTGGAGGAAAATTCATTCTTATGAAATTTGGAAATTCGAATACAGACGGACTTGCGGAATGCAATGCACTAGATAGACTTTAGTGCACAGATCTAACATCTTGTGTTCCGAACCTTTTCGAACTTCATGCCACAGCCGAAAATGCATTGGCCATTTATTCAATCCCTATACTCCCGAATGAATGTGAATGCGATGACTCAGAGACAATTCATTTTAGATCAATGGAATGTGGAACAGATTTAAAATTCAAGGCGATGTTCCCTATGACATTTTGCGATGTCTGTTTAAGTGTCGATAGTTTGTAAGTTTAATTTCACCTGTATGTATATGCATACACACCAAAAAGGTGAGGGTTAGATAAATGAAATAAGGTATGCACTCTTGCCACTACCAAAGTGTCATTTTTATTTGTTGAAAAATAAAGTTTTAAAGATGCGTAATCAATTTTCTCTATTATATTAAGAAGTACATATCTATAATTAAATGCACTTTGAAAATAAAAATTTGAGCGTGTATGAAGTTCATGGTCATGCACAAAGTTAAAAATTTAATGCACAATTGGAAATCATAAGAGTTGTATAAATAAGTAACGAAAAATTGTACACAGAGCATCATCACTTTTTGAATTGGATATACTAAACTAAAATTTTCCCTTATATGCACAGCCAAATTTACTTACGCATTTAAAGTTTTCAAAAGAAAACTGCGCAACATTTTCATAACAATAAAAGAATCAACCAACGTTTTAATTTATCTTATATGAATAACAAAGAAAGTGTTGTAATCATTGACGAATTTGAATTCCTTTCCAAGTTATATATTTCTCTAAAATCAAAAAAACATATTTTTGACTTCATGCCTGTCTGTCGATCTATCTGCTTGTCATAGAAATAACTTAAAATGCGCTGTCATAAAAATAACTAAAAAACACTGATTTTGTATATTTCAAACAATTTTAATGAAATAATTTCTAAACGGGGTCACTCGAATCGGGTATTTGAAAATAATACGATAATAACAAAACGAAGAGACTGCATGGATAAGTTTGGAGCATTAATATAGGATTAATATCCATAGCGAAGCCATTATTATTAACAGACATGATTTAATATCGATATCACCAATCAAATGTTCAGATAAATCCAAAAATGTATTCACTGTCTATAGGTCTGCAGTTTCAGAAAAATATAAATGCAATAGCTCAAACATTCAATGACTAAAGTATATCAAATTTGGTTTGTGATTTTGTGACTAAAATTGTAGTTCTGTCTCAGTAATTTTTTAATCGGGTAGGAAAAAAGAGTTTAAAAACAAATGCATTTTACAGATATTTTTTATCGTATACCAGGGATTAATCGCCAAGAATCTAGCCAGGAAGAACACCATAGATGCAATGGAGCTTGCTTAACTCAAGCCAAATGTTAATATTTCGTAACAATTTCAGGCCGATATAATGCAACTCATTATATGGGATAATATCTTTAAAACAGTAGTGAAAAAGTTTTAGGAAGACCACTCCCAATAATTTATTCTTTCATTATATCATTCATTATTTTTATTTTTGTCACTGAAGGTATAATTTATTCATTATTAGAATTTACTACCGTTTCCGCAGAAAAATTTCCTATTAAATTTCATATTGTAGCTTCGCACACTTTTCAAAAATCGCCAACCATGAACTTCCTTAAATTTGTTCCTCCAGCAAACTAGGGTTGCCAGACGATGAATGGGGTTAAACTTCTGTTCAACCAAATTTTACAAAGTATTCAGAGAACCAGATGTGGAACTTTAATGAAGATAACTGTCATTCATTAATATGTATTTGTTTAAAATTTTCATTTTTGCTACTTTTGAAAATTAAAAAAAAAAAGAAAATTGTATAAAAGAAGCAAAAATATCATATACATACTTATAAAAAAATTACTTTCCTCAAAATAGGAGGAAATAAGTACAATCTAATATACACCTAGAAAAATTACTTTTCATTTTTTTATAAAATTGCTGTTTATGCGAGATCTTGTATTCAAAAGTTGTTTAGTTCAATTCATTCTTTTTTTCCTTCTTAAATTTATATATTACATGAATTTTTAAAAAATCTATTTCAGAAATATCGGAAAAGTTTGTGTGTCCTGAAATTTGACATGGTTGAAACAAATTTGAATTTTTCAAGAGGTAATGCTTTCGCGAATTTAAATATGAATGCTTACTTAATGGCATTTATAGCGACACGGGCTATAATACCTTATGGTTTTACTAATTGCTGAGTTTCTTTAGTAGTACTAAATGCAAAACCTAAAAAATAATGATATGATATATTTTCTCACTCACGCTGAAAAATGAAATGATTATTAACGAAATTTAAAGAAGGTGATATTACATGAGACACAAAAAAATATATTTATTTAACTGGCATCGCAGGAAATATTCAATTCAAAACAACATCGGTTGTGGCGGAAACTATTATTAGCGCTTCATTTTCAAATCCAGCTAAAGTTTGAGATCAGAAAAGTAGTTAATGTTTTGAATAAAAAAAGGTTATGTTTGGGAATCTAATATTTGCAGTTAAAAGAAATTTTCGGATCCCAAGGAAATTAAATTCTTTCACAAACTGTGAACGAATTAATTCTTGTTAACTGTGGCACTAGCTTCATAAGCCAGATAATATCTACAATAACTAAGTATACTTTTGGATTTTGGTTATGTTACTTGGCTACAAACACTAGCGTCGCAGGTTCGTATCACGACCTTTAACTGCTGCATATACAACGGAAGGCTGTTGCTCATTGAAGAAGTTTATTGCAAAACCTAATTCCGTAATAGAGTATTGTTAAATTTTAAAGATGTTCAAAGAAAATCTTTTTAAGTTGTAAAGAAATGAAAATCCCTTTTTTTGACGCAAATTTGCAAGATATATCTGAAAACACTCTTTCCTGGAATCATCTCGATATTAAGGTTTTCAACACTGTTTAAATTATGAAAAACAGTTTAGTTAAAAAATTACTTAAAAATATTTACAGCAGTATATAGGTATTAAGTGATTTATAGAGGAAGAACTTACCTGTATTAAAAAGATGGTCAACATTCAGATGTATTTCGATGGGATTTTCTCCTGGACTAATCAATGCAAACTAAAAGTTCTGCGAACAGCTATTCATGATGGAGAAATGACGCTTGTTGGAGAAGAATTTAATAATAATGATTTTCCATACCGCTGAAATAATGCAAAATGCATTGTTAGAAACTGAAATTTGGTACCATAAAGATCGTAAAGGAATAGTTGGTATGTTATTGTTATAGGTATATCAGCATATTATTAGGGTGTAAAAAGGACTGTTACAAAAAAACTAATTAAATTCGGAACAATAATTTTCAACTGGTAACAATGGTGTATGCTAATCTCAAGCTTAATTATACTGAACCATATTTTTCGATTATTAATGAAATAAAATTTGATATTGGAACTCTATTTAATAAAACTGAAGTAATTTGGTAAGTTGTATATGTATTGAAAAAGAAAATAAATTAAAAATCATTCAATATATGAATAAGAATAGCTGAGTATATGGAAAGTAAACGAATTATCGTTTTTCTAAAACGATAATATACATTTATATCAGCGTAAACAAAAATTATTTTTGTTAAAGCAAACTCGAAAGAAATAACTCAAATAAAATCTTGGAGTGGAATGGACACATTAAAGGGTTAAGTTCCTTCAATTTCCATAAGAACTGTAACATATTTTACATTTTTTTTCGCTCTCAGAAAAAAATGCTCCTTAGAATTCTACCTTCAGTTCAATAGTTAATGAAAATCAGCTTATTACTCAGATTTATTTGTTGCTCTTGGCGTTGCTTAGTTCAATTTTGGCGATCGAAATTTATTTCAAAGATGACTAAGCCAACAATGATTGCTAAATTGTGATTTTATTCCTGGTTTTTCCATCAAGAAACTGAAATTTAATTTTTTTATTTAATAATTTTCAATTCTTCCATTTTTTAAAATTTAAGTATGCTGTTGGCATAAAACAAAACTGAATACTTATTTTAGAGGATTATGACAAAAAATATTTTCCTTCTTTAACCTTTTTTTAGGGCATAGGAGGTGAGATTACCACCAAATTAATAAATATTTGCATGCATTTATGTAGCTCGACGTAAGTTTTGACAAAAAATTTTCACTTAACAATTCGTAATTTAAATATTAAATAGCCAAAATAATGAATAAAACAAAATAAACTGAATAAACAAAATAAACCAAATAATTGGTCCAATACATCACTTTTTTTAATCCAAACTCAATATTAAAATATTTAAATGTACCAATATCTATTAAAACTGGACTTTTAAAACTCCTACTGGCACCCGACTAATGGAAAAGTATCAAAATATATCAATGGCTACAACTTTTATTGGATTGAATATTTTTTTAAATAAAATATAGCGATGTTATATGATTTCAGTAATTTTCGTATTTTATGACACGTTCAATTGAGAAGACAAGTTATTATTTAATAAAAATTTATTTCGTCTCAGTTGAAAAATCGGTGACAGTCAGAAATTAACTGGAGTTTGTCTCTCAACTCTAAATAAAAGGGAAAAAGATAATTTCTGATTCAAGATTGGCTTTAAGGACCTATGACTCCTTTGATAAAACAAAAAATAAATAAATAAGGTATAGCAGAAAAAGTTGCTGAATAGAGAGTCGAAATGATCTGAACTGGAGCACATCAGGGGTATACTAGAAATGAGAAAGCAGTTATAATTGTCAAGGAAACAGGCTTTAAACTTAGAAACGCAAGAAATATCTCTCTATGAATCCAAATACAATCCAAAAATGAGACTAAAAGATGGGAAAGAGAGATGGATTAATTCAAACAAGGGGAGAACTAACTATAAATATTATTTAAAACATTCCTATCAGCCGAATTGCGAATGATTTTTATCTTAACCAAGTATATGCTGAAACATGGTGTATTGTCTGCACATCAAAGCCATTTCATTGACAAAAAATTTGGCTCGTCAATGTAGCACGAAAGAGGGTCTATGAACCACGTGATCAAAGTCTCTGCCCTACGATGTGACACCGACTCCTGTGATCAAGAAACAGGATATCTTATGACGTCGAAAAACTGATCATTAAAACATTTATTAAGGAATCTTCTCTTTAGTTGCATCCTAATGTAAAAAGATAAGACACATTTTGTGTATTTAATGCATTTTTAATGTTTCACATTTTATTGTAATGAGATTTTCCCCCCTGGACCAATATACGTTCTTTCTAGAGGGTCTTTTTTTGTTTGCAAGTGTCCGATATCATCAAACTGTCGTTTGTTCCTTCCTGTTAGGTGGGATTGCTATGCTGTGGTCTGTACAAATTCCTTCATGGGCGTTTACTAGTTCGGTGTATTGCTTGAATTTTCTTTTTTTACGATAAAACATTATTTTAATAAATGTGACATAACAATGGATTTGAAAATGTTTGGGTAGCCTGGATTTTCAAAAAATATGAAATAATTTTGAAATAATTTTTGCAATTGTTAGCCACTATTGTAACTGAAATAAATAAATCCTACTAAATATAAAGAAGTGAAAGGTCTTGCGAAATTTAATTAAATAGAAATGATTTGTTCAATAATAAATGTCATGTGAAACTAAAAAGCTAAAAAAATTGTTAAATGTGTAGATGAGGAAACGAAACATAAGTAAATGTTATATTCTTTTGATTAGGGTAAGATTATACGATTCAAGTAGCAAAAACTCAGGTAACTTGGGTTCTCGAAAATTCAATTAAATAAATAAAACTTTTTCAATCAAATCTTCATTTAGGGATATAGAAATTAGATTTGAATTACTCGATTCGAAGTCGAAGTGTATGTAATTCCTGATAACTTGTACGATGTAATTCCTGACAACTCGTACGATAACTAGAACGATTTCATTTGACAGTGATTGAGGATTGAGACTTCTTTTAGAAAATGGCAAATGCGACATCGGAACAAGAGCAACGCCAAATTTTGTGAAAATATGATGACAGAGAATGAATTTATTTCTGACTCCTCTAACATGAATTTAAATTTTTATTTCGATTTGACAGTGCTCACGTCTATAGCTTTGATTTTAAGTTTGTTGTGTGTGAAAAACTAGAAAAATATTTTTTGTTCATAGTCCCCACCCCTTTCCCCGAAAAGAATTATTTTTTAAAATTACATGAAGTTTATGTTTGAATATTTTAAGGAATATCTTTGTCTTTTCTTGTCTGTCTGTCTATCATTAAACACGATAATTCAAGAAGGCCTTCAGAAAACCATTGAAGTTGGTCATGCTGCCTTAACAGGAGATTTGTAGATTTCTATGGAATTTTGGGCAAAGTTCATCCGCAGGAAACCTGGAATAAAGGCGGACCCGATACTTGCGGAATGCAATGCACCAGATAAACTGAATTTAGTGCACGGATTTAGCAATGTTCCGAACCTCTTCAAACTTTGTTCCACTGCCGTAAATTGATTGTTCATCTGTTCAGTACCTATACTCCAAAATCAATAGGAATGTAGAACACAAATTTAAAATTTCAAAGCAAATAACCTTATGAAATTTTGTGATAAGTCTGTTTCAGTGTTGATATTTTGTAGGTCTAACTTAAAATATACGTATATGCATAAATTGAAAAATATAAGGGTTATATAAATGAAATAAAGCATGCATTTTTGCCACTATCAAAGTGTTGTTTTCACTGTTTGAAAAATTAAGTTACAAAGATGAGTATAAATCTCTATTGCATAGAATACTGAAAGTAAAAAATTGAGCATTTCTGTAATTCATTCTGTAGTTCAAAATTTTTGTAGTTCATGGCCATGCACAAAATCAAAATTTTAATGCATGAGATGAAATCATAAGGGTTGTATAAAAGAGTAACGAGAAATTGTGTAAGGAGCTTCACAACATTTTGAATTTGATACACTGGGCTGAATTACTGCTTTCAAGTTATAGGGTAAATTTGAACTAATATATGCAACCAAGTTTACTTACGCAATTAAAATTCATAAGAAAATGAGGCAACATTTCTATAACTTTAATATTTTAAAAAATTCGAAAAAATGGAATTAATTAACTTTTAATTTACTCTTACTGGAAGACCAAAAAAAGTGTTGTAATTGTCAAGATATTCAAATTCGAGTTTTTGATGAATTTCCTAGTTTTATATTTCCCTTAAATCGAAAAACATGTTTTTTTGGCTTTATGTCTGCTATAAGTCCATGTTCTGCCCGTCATAAAAATATCTAAAAAATGCATTGAGATAGAATAAATAAAATGCACTAATTTTGATGGATAAAATATTAAACTAAATTCCTAATTCACTAAATTGAATAGATAAAATTCACTAATTTTATATTTTCCATCACATTTCAAGGAAAATTCATTAAAAAAGAATCATTCTATCTTGGCGTTTGAAAACAAACATAATAATTACAGAAAAAAGAGTGATACATATTTAAGGTTTGATACATTAATATAGGATTAATATTCCATAGAAAGATACCAATATCTATAGGAACCAGTTAATATAAATTCCAAATGTGACGTGAAATCCAACAAGGGAATGACCGTCTGACGGTCTGCGCTTTGAGAAAAATATAAGAGCGATGGCCCCAAAAATCAATGACTAAAATATATAAAATTTGGTTTGTCATTTTGTGACTACAAATGCAGTTCTGACTCAATTATTTTTCAATCCGTTAAAAAAAGCATTTCAAAGCAAATATATTTTACAGATATTATCAACTACATACCAGGGATTAATCGTCAAAATTCTCGCCAAGAATTACACGATTCAATAAAAAATACTAAACTCTTGCCAAAAGTTGTATTTTGTAATAATTGTATGCCAATGTAATTCAACTCATTATAAGGGATAATATTCTTTATAAAGCTGCAAAATTGTTTTAGGAACAAAACTCCGCTGATTTATTCTTTCAGTATATCATTCATTATTTTTCTTTTTGTCACTGAGGGTGTAATTTCATCGTTATTAAAACTTACTTCCATTTCTGCTGAAAAATTTTAAACAGCATTCAAAGAACCAAATGTAGACATTTAATAGAGATATCTCCATTCATTAAGATGCATTTGTTTAACGTTTTAATGTTTACTTCTATTTAAATTCAAAATAAAGAAAATTGTATAAAAGACGCAAAAAACCCGTATATGCACCTATAGAAGAATATGAATAAAAAAATTATTTTTCGTAGAATCGAAGCAAATTAGAAAAAAGTATTTTCATTTATTTATGAAATTGCTGTTAGTGGGAGTTATTCTCACAATTAAAAGCTGTGTAATTCAAACCATGCTTATTTTTCAATTAAATTTATATATTTAGTCAATTTTTTAAATTCTATTTCAGAAACATCGGAAAAGTGTGCACTGAGATTAACCATAGTTAAATAAATTGGAATTTTTCAAGTCATAATGCTTTTGTTAATTTAAGCGTGAATGCACGAATAATGGCATATATAGCAATACATGTATGTTATACTTTACATTTTTACTAACTGCTGATTTGTCTTCGCACTACTAAATGCAATACCTAAGAAATAATGACATACATTTTTCCACTTTGCGGATTTAACAGATTATTAACGAAATTTAAACAAGGTGATATTACGAAAGTTTCACAAAAATGTATTTAATTAACTGACATAGCATAAAATATTCATTTCAAAACAACATCAGTTGTAATGAAAACTCTACTTAGTTCTTTTATTTTATAATCCAGTTTAATGTTTGAGATCAGAAAAATACTAAATTTATTGAATAAAATGAGGTTACCATTGGGAGTCTAATATTTGGAGTTAGAATAGGTTTTTGTATTCCAAAGAATTTAAAATCTTTCATAAATCGTTAACGAATTATTTCTTCTTAACATATTCATAAGAAGACAATTACTTATGAGATTATTTAATGTAAATCTGTTACCGTACTAGAATATTGTAAGTTTTTAAAGATATTTAAAGAAAATTCTTTCTAAATGTAAAAAAAATGAAAATTATTTTTTGAAGCAAATTTTTAAAATATATCTGAAAATATTCCTTCCTAGAATCATCTCGATATTAAGGTTTTCAACATTGTTTAAATTATGAAAAAGATTTTAGTTTAAACATTATTTGAACATATTTGCAGCAGTATATATAAAAGGATTCATAGAGGGATAACTTACCTGCATTAAAAACAAGATGGCCAACATTTAGAGGCATTTCAATGAAATTTTCTCCTGAACTAATCAGTGCAAACAAAAAATTCTTTCAGCAACTCTTGATGATGGTGAAATGACGCTCACCGGAGGAGAATTTCTGTAATAATGTTTTTCCATACTGTTAAAATAAGTCAAAATGCATTGTTAGAAACTGAAATTTGGTACAATAAATATCATCATTGAACAGTTCGTAACTGTTATAGGGTAACAATATACTCTTATGATGTAAAAAGATCTGTTAAAAAAAGAAACCAAATTAAATTGGAAACATTAATTTTTAATTGATAACGGTGGTTTATGCTATTCTAACGCCTTGCTAAATTGAACAATATTTTTCACTTATTAGTAAAATAAATTTTGATATATATAAAAACTCAATTTAGCAAAATTAAAGTAGTTTGATAAATTATATACTTGAAAAAGAAAAATTAAAAATCATTGAATACATGGATGAGAATCCTTGAGCATATGGAAAGTAAACGAATTCTCGCTTTTCCTGAAACGATGATGTACATTTATCGCAGCATAAACCAGAATTATTTTTAAAGAAAACTAATAGAAAGTAAATTAAATCAATTCTCTGAGTGGAATGAGTATATTAAAAGGAATTAAAAGGTATATTATTATGAGTATATTAAAATTCTACCTTAAATTCATCAGTTAATGCAATGAGTTTATCATTCAGATTCATTTTTCAGGTCATTGCGTGGCTTGGTTGCAATTGAGATCCATTTCAAAAATCACTAACACGACAGTTAAGCTAACAACCTACATTTCAATCTTTTTTCCTTCATGATTTTTTTTCATTATGCATATCAAATTCAGGTTTTATATTTAGAAAAATGAATAATTTTATTTTATATCTAACAATTAGTTGATACAAAGAAAGAATAAGTAATCAGAAGATAATGTCTGAAAATTCCTTTTTTAAAAAAATTAAAGTTTCATACATACATAATTAGGTTCTGTAAATTTGCCTACATCGTACTGTCTAGAATAAGCAATAGATTAATATGATTGGTCTTATAAAAATCTCTATTATAAAAAAGAACAAATATGTAGGCTCCATATAGTGAAATGTTGTCGCAGTGTAGAATACGCATTGTCTGTGAATGAAAACGATCAACTCTATGGTTCCAAGATATAGGCTGTAACGACTCGAAGAAGACATTACATGAAATACAAAGAAATTTCAATATTAAATTGAACATTCCTTACCCTTTAAAAATTGATAAAATTATTTGATACTATATATTTTAGTAAATATTTGTATAAATTGAAAATTTTATAAAAGAAAGAAAACTATCATACTCACATACAATGTAATATGTAAAGACTATTTTCTACAGCATAGACGCAATTAAATATACTGCCATACTTACACAAATACTGCATTCTTAATTAACAAAAATTGATTCTCGCCAATTTCAGATTGCTGTTCATAGCAGGGATTTCAAAAATGGTTCAAAATTAATTAATTTGATATTTATTTATTTTTTGATTAAATTTAAGGTTAAGTAGTGTTTTGTTTGTAATCAGAAATGTAGAAAGGGTTTGAGTTTTGATGATTCATTGGACTCAAGTTCAATGCAAGAACAGTAAACTATTTGGCAAGAATATGCAAATTATTTTGGTTTTACTTTCTTGTATACGAAGTGGCAGTGAAAGAAATAAAATCATTAAAACATTTGAACTCTAAATTTTGACGAATCTTCTTGTTTTAAACTCCTCTAAATTCTAAAAACACATTTTTTGAACTATATCTCTTTCTCTACCTTTGATAAAGGTATCTCAAGAATTTCTGAAGTTGAGTTTTCTCAGTAGAAGTGAAAATGCTTTTCTTGACATAATCCACACCTTGAGTTTCACCATATTAGAACTCAATTATCTCAAAGAATAAATGTTCTACAGATACAAATGATGAGGAGAACGCAGATTTGTACAAATTGAAAATATATAATAGAAAAAAAATCATATAGTCGCATACAACGAATATAGAAAGATTTTACTTTTCTTAAAGTCAAAGCAATTAAATATATTTCATACGTGCCAAATATTATATCTGACATGACAAAAATATGATTCTTGGCAATTTTAAATCTCCATTCATATAGTAGAGATTTTCATTTTTCACAATTAGCTAGTTTGAAATGTACTTATTTTTCGCTTAAATTTAAGGTATATGTAAAATGCTTTGTTTCTAATCAGAAGTAAAGCAGAATATTGATGTTTTTGGTGATAAAAGAACTTGACTGAAATTAAATGCAAGAGCAACCAATCTGAAATTACCAGTTGTATTGGTTTTGTTTTCTCGACCAGTGGTAGTGAAAACAATGAAATCATCAAGACATTCAAACTTCAGATTCTTGCTATTTAACTTCTAATTTATACTAATACAAGTTCGAAAAACACATTTTTGGTATGGCATCTCTCTTTATCCTTCTTGATGAAAACACGTTGAGCAAGAAGGTTTATTATGTGGTTTTTAAATTTAATTTCGTTTCTATCAAATTTTGACCAAAATCAATTTAGAGAAAGTCTTTGTCCGACAGTTGGAATACAAGTTAACAATATAACTGCAAAACGGTGAGAGCTAGAAAAATAAAAGTAGGTGCATAGATTTAACATTTATAACGTACTCTACAAATAAAATTTCAACTGAATCCAATAAGAGACCAACTGTTTGTCCGTAACTTTCAGAAATATGTTAACGCTATAACAAAAGAAGTCAAAACTTAAATATATCAAAATTGATATTGGATTTTGTGACTACCAGTGCAGTTTTGGGCCAATTTTTATTAAAGTTTTACAAAACGTAAATATGTAATATGTCTAATACGTAAGTGGCTCGAGGTGGTTGGCGACCGTTGGCACATCGACGGTCTATTATGTAAGTATAAAACTAGTTTTAAAATACTTTTATTTGCATGCCAGAGATTAATAGCTGAAAAACTTGTCAAGAATCCTACGACAGATTCAGTAAAATGCTAAATTTTGGTAGCAGTTTAATATTCTACAGTAATTGTACGACGATGCCATGAAATTCGTTCTTTAAGATAACATAGTTTTTACATTATATGTGAGAAATTTCTGAGGGAGCCGTTTCAGTTAGTTTCAAATATGATTTTTTTCTAATATGCACCACTAATTAATTCGTTGCGATTAGGCAATACTTTGGTCTAAAATTTGAAGTGCATTGCATGTGAAAAACTAGAAGATTTTCTGACGATTCTTCACTAAGAATATATATTTAAACTCCCAATTAATGTCTTGATAATTTTAAGATATAATAGTATTAAGATATAATAGTAATTTTTGTATAGTATCTTTTTATTTTCTAATAAACAGAGAAAAGTCAATGCATTGAATTACTGGGAATTCGGTACAAAAGCTTTTCGGAATTACGTCTGTCTCTCTTTGAATACGAAATCTCAAAAAATATTCGAGCTAAACGGTTGAAATTTAGAACATGGAGTTGCGGTCAGATTTGTAGATTTCACGGGATATCTCGATGCTCGAATATAAAAGAATCTTTCTGTTCGTTTATATTGCGAATAGAACGAATCTAAGCGCTGAATGCTTAGATCGATTTCAAACTTTGAGTGAAATCCATGATGGGATTGATCAACTGTCAGTCTGTACTTTCGAATCCATATGAAAACTACAACTCAAAAACAAATCAACTTAAAATGGAACACAGTCTTAAAATTCATTATGAAAATCCTTTTAAAAATTTAATTATGTCTTTTTCAGAAGTAGTTGTCTTTAGATTAATTGCATTGACTCAAAAGCAATGACTCAAAAATATTAAGGCTTTTAAAAACGAAATAAGGAATGCCCTCTTGCCACTGAAATTATTGTTCTCTTATAAAATGTAGTTTCAATAGACTGAAAGATAAAATCCACAAGACGCATAATCAGTTTTCTCTATTACACCACGAATTAAAAATCTCTGATACGAGTTGTGGTATTTTGAAAATAAAAAATTAAGCATTCTGGAGATCATTGCAATTCATTAATTCCGAAATTTTGTGCTAAAGTAGAAGTCATAAACATTACACGAAAAGCAAAGAAAGCAGCAGGAAAACTACTAACGCTTGTTTAAGTTTGTTATACTTCTGTGAAATTTGTACTCATAATATGAGGGATTTAATTTGGCTAAATTACAGATCAAATTCACTCAAAAACTTTCCGATTTTCTGATAACAACTACATAATTTATGTATAAAAAAATTTCTGAACAAAAGAAATACTCAAATAAATTTTTACTTTTGTGTATACGAAGTGTAGAAAAAGTGTTGTAATAGCAAAAAATTCGAAGAGTTTTTGGCGAATTTGCAGATTTGTAGACCCGATTTTCGACATAATGACTGATTCTCTGTTTGGGTGTCTGTCTGCAACAAATATAACCCTAAAAGGTTTTGAGATAGTCGAAGGCTGAAATTTGGTACACGATCTTTACAGCAAATTTATATATTTCTATCAAATTTTGAGCGCAATATCTTCAGAGAAAATCTGCTTTTCCGGCTGTTTGAATGTAAACATGATAACAACAAAACAAAAATGGTTAGAAAAGTAGCATTCGATTCACAGATTTAATAAATATAATATAGTCATCGAACTAATTTTGAGCCAAACCCAAAAAGGGTCTGATTGTCTATTGATATGTAATTTCAGAAGCAAATAAACAGGCAGCCTCAAAACAATAACTTGAATATATTTTTTGACTACAAATATGCTTCTGTGCAAAATGTTTGCTCCAATCGGTTAGTAAGAAAAAAGTTTAATTTGTAGAATATTACTTAATGAATATCAAAGATTAATCGCCAAAAATCACGCCAAGGATATCACATTAAAAATGTAAAATACATGCCAAAGTTTAATCTTTCGTAATTATTGAACGCCAAGATTGAGCAAGGCGTTCGTAGGGATATCACCTTTATAAGAAAGTGAGAGAATGTTTTAGGGTGAAGGCTAATGTTCGTATTTTCATTCATTTATTTACTTAGTTTTATCACTGAAGGTATAATTTTTTCTTTATTATAAATCAGATTTCCTCAAGAAAAGTTTTTAATAATACAAAAAGTTGCAAATTCAGACCTCAAAACAGATCATTGGTTTTCTAAAAATACATTCTTTTTAAGATTTATTTTTAATATATAGCATTTAAAACAAGAAGGCTGTATAAAATAAATAAATCGTGATATATATGCACTTAAAACATAATAGGAAACACATTTATTTTTGGTGAAGTGAAATTTGGTGAAGCAAATTCACACCGAATGCATCAAATCTTTTATCTTTTTATCTTTTATTGCGAAAATGCGTTTTTTTGTCAACGTTGTTATTAAATTGTGATTACTGTAGATATCTTCCCCTTTAAAAGTATACTGATTTATATTTATTTTTCGCTTTATATATTGCGGGATTTTTTGGATCTCTTGTAAAAATGCAGGAAGAAGCTTTCTAATATTTCATTATGAAAAAGTTGGGCTTATACTGACTTTTCTATTTTTCAACATTTCTATTTTTCTAACGATAATGCTTTTACTAATTTAATCATGAATATTTGAATAATTTGATGTATAACAATAATATTTATTAAATGCACTTTTATCAATTAGTGAAATTCTTTTTTTGTTGTTAAATTAACACTGTATGATGATATACATTTTTTAATGTACTTTGAATTGCAATGATTATTAACCGAATTTAAATGAAAGGAAGTTATGAAAGAAAGACTATAAAATATAGTTTATAATTGGCATAGTACAAAATTTTCAATGCTAAATAACATCAATTGCAGTAAAACTCTAATTGTTATTTAATTTTTCGATTCAGCATAAACTTAAACACAAGAAAGTGTAAGAAGTTTATTAAATAAAGTAAAGAAATCGTTGAAAATCTAATAACTGCTGACAAAAAAAAGTCTTCAGATTCCAAGGAAATAAAAATTTCGTACATTTCTTAAATTTTCGAAAATGTATTGGTTCAAACTATATTTAAAAATGTTTGGAATATTATATAAATCATATTATATAGTGATAAGACTAACGTACATTGAAAAAAAATATAAAAACTTACTGCATCGACTGCCATTACTGCTATCACTCCATTGAAACAAGGTACATGACTGAAAACAAGATGGCCAGAACTTCGGTTTATTTCGATGGGATTTTTTTCTTAAATAATCAATGCAGACAAGAAGCTCTGTTAACTCTTCAAGATGAAGATGAAAGTACACTTTCTGGAGACAAACTTTGGTAATAATGATTTTTGATATGTTGAAATACTGTAAAAGGCATTGTTAGAAACTGAAAATTGGAATAATGAAAATCTTTATTTAACAGTTATGTGTTGTTATCAGCAAATTTTTATGATGAAAAAGGAATTGTCAGAAAGAGAAACTAAAATTTAGAACAATAAAACTAGATATTTCATAATGATATATTTTATTCTAGTACAGTCTTATACTAGAATAAAATATATCAATGATATATTTTATTCTAGTACAATATTTTTCACTTAGTCTTAAAACAACAACTGAAATTACAGCCGAATTTATTGTAACTGAACCAATTTGGAAAATTAAGCTTTGAAGCAAAAAAGAAAAGTAATAATAAATAAAATAACAGAAAAATCATTGAGTATATGGAAAGTAAACGGATTCTCGCCTTTCCGTTAACCATAATATTTACTTTCCACAACATAAATAAGAAGGATTTGGGGCTGCTTATCGCTTGTAAAGACAATCATAAAAGAAAATTTTCCAATTTGACGATTTCAATCTTCAAAATACATAGCATGTGATTCGCACATTCAAAATTTTTAATAATAAGTAATAATGCACTAGAGTACATTTTTATAATTTGCTGACTTTTTTTGGGGGGGGAGGAGCTTTTCGATCGCCTTTAAAATTGAATTGTACCGAATTGTGTTACAGTAAACTCAAAGAAAGTACATCAAATCTTGGATTAAGATGGGTATACTAAAGGACTCAATTATCGCAATTTCAATGGGGAAATGTAACTGCTTTTACAATTTTTTTTGCCCAACAAACGAAAATACTTTTTACATAACTCTACAATTAGTTAATTAATGTTAATATGTCTGTCACTCAAATTTATTTGGACGGTCTTGGTTTGACTTGGCTTAGTTCAGTTTTCGCGACTGAGATTCATCTGAAGGATAATTAATAAATTAATAGTCAGGTGAAAAATCCACTTTTCAAACGTGATTTTGATCCTGATGAGCTTTTGAATCCAAAACCTTAATTTACAATGCGTTATTGAAAAAATCACGCATTGTAAACTAAGGTTTTGGATTCAAAAGCTCATTCTATTTTATATCTAGGTATGTTGTGGATGAAAAATAAGAGTGAATACTCATTTCAGAAGATCTTGTCTGAAAATCCGTTCTCTTTTATAAAACTACAAATAAATACATAGATAATTTAGTTTTTGTAATTTAAGTATTTGGCAGTGGTTAGTATAACATGAATGATCTTAAAAAAGGTTCAATAATAAATGAAGACTAATAACGTGGCTAGGAGGAGGTGTGTCAACACATCCGGATGGCACAAGTGTAGGCTCACTCCTCTTATACATCGATTTAAAAACTTGATGTCAATCTTACACGAAATATAAAGAAATTTCAATATTAAATTCAACATTCCTTATCTTGCAACATGTGGCAAAATTATTTTTAACTATAGATTCTAAGAGGATATTTATATGAAATGATGTTAAAGAAATAAAAATATCATATATGAACTTACAACATAACATGGAAAGATTTTACAAGTCAAAGCAATTTAATGTATTCCATATGTACCAAATATTACATCATACGTAACAAAAATACGATTACCGATAGCTTTAAATTTCTATTCATAGTGAGATTTTGATATTTTTAAAATTGGCTAGTTTGAAATATATTCAATTTTAGCTTATATGTATGATTTGTATTAAAAAATGGGATCTAATAAAAAAATAAGGGGAAATTTTCATTTTTAATAGTAAAAACATTAGATTGAAATTCAACTGCATGGCTAACAAATCTAAAATTCCTAAGTTATATTGAATTCCCTTTCTCGCATGCGAAGTTAAGAAGAAGTATTGAAATCATTAAATCATTCGATATTACAATTTAGTTAATTCAAGTTTTAGACCTTTTTAAGTCCGAAAAACACATTTTCATCATAACTCTATGTCTATCATTGACAAGGTTCTTCTGAAACTCCGATCGTTATTGAATATGTTAGACAGTTCTTCTTTCGATACGGATTTTCCCTCTGACCTTTTAATTTGTTCCTCACAAATTTCTACCAAGCTTGGCCCCGAATTAGAAGTCGAAAAAGACGCCCAGTTTCAATAAAAGGCAGAAGGTTTAAAATTTTAACTTTAAAAATGTCTTCTTGTTTGATCTTCTCGGACAGTTAGTGTCTGTCGCTTTATGCTCGCTTGAGCATTTAATGCATTTAAAAGCAGGTTTGTTACAAAGAATGATGACTGCCTGGCATTCTTTCACCGCATTTCTCGCATGTTGCATCCTTCTCACATTTTTGTAATAGGTGCGAAAAAGAAAAACATCTCAAGCATTGCCTTAGATTAACAATTAAAAAATTTACTTACTTTTTGTGTTGTTTACCCTACTTTAATGTAATCTGGAATGACGATACCAAAATTTGTGACTAAGACAGATTCTGTAGGATTATTCGGGTTTTTTTCTAAATCCAAAACGTCTTAATTCATAAATTTTAATATTTCCTGGTTCTAATTCTTCTTTCAAATGGAAGAGGTCAATAGATTGTTCAATTCTATGCAGCAAAAACCTTATAGTCATAGCTCTATTCGTATTTTAGATCTAATTGGAATACTTATAACAGCTTAAAGGCAACCTATTTCTTTAACCATATGTCGATTTTGAGTTTAAGAAGCATTTTTAGTGCCTTGAAAGGAAAATCTCATCATTATATTTTGTTGTATTTTGACAAATATTTTCGCTCAAGGATTTAGGTGTAAAGTTTGAGAAGATTACCATTTTGAGTTTCTAAAATGAAGGTGAACCTATTTTCGACAGGTTTCGACTATTTTTCTTCTGACGCATTTTCAATCCTTGATAAATTATCAATTCCTCTACGTAGCATCATCTGATCATCATCTATTCTTCGTTCGATGAATGCAGATTCTTCCTCTTGAAATTTATTAACACACATTTTGATGAAAACCCCAAACCACAACAATCGTTCGAAAATTCCCGACTTGGGACAAAGAAAGTAAAAACAAACACAACCTATCGAGTAAAGCTCACCTGAAAACTAAATATCCTGGGAACAGTTGTGTATTTGTCCATCTCTGCAGTCTCGTAAAATCAAGAGAAACGGTTTAAAGAATCAGTGATCTCGGCAGATGATCCTTTCCAACTGGTTATTTAAAAATAGAAATAGAAAAATGAGCCTCGTTTTGGAGTTAAAAACTTCTCGCACAGAAATTTGAATGACTGTCTTTTGAATTGTGGGGCTTTATTTCAGCGGCAGAGCTCGATTTAAAGGAGCATTAATTACTTATAAACAAAATTCTGGTTCTTAATTGCTAACAAATCCATCGAAAGCAGACAAAACATTCCCTGTCAAAATCCCTACGGAAGAAAAATTAAAAGCAAGAACTGTAGTCATTAGCTGGGCATTATTTTACTACGGAAAATGTCTCTTTTATCCTAACATACAAAACATTTATTCTTCTAATTAGATGGCTTTTTTGGATATTTATTATTATTTAGTTTTTAAAATACATCACTAAGTTTCTTTTTTTTCTTTTATCTGTTAATGAGTTTAATTCATACTCTAATTATTGATTAGAATGTCAAAAATTGTTATTTGATGCATTTCCCAGGCACTTCAGTGTAAGTAAAATTATTAAGGTTTCGAAAAATATTTCAATTAAAGGCCTTGATTAAATTGGATATCAGTTGAAGTTGGGATATATGATTAGCTACCATGTCAATATTCAACAAATTCATGTTATGTGAACAAATTTTAGCATTCACACTGCTTCTCAATCGACAATTTTCACTTTAATCGTTACTCTCTTTTAAGATTGTATTCTTTATTGATGGTATTTCCGGACAATAGGTTGGTTCAATTTAGTTTTTTGTTACATTAAATCAGATTAAAACATCGCTTCACATTAAAAAAAATTGTTTTAGACTGACCCTCATAATTTTCAGTAGTCATTAAATATTAAAAGGCATCAAATGACCAAGGGAGGTGACCTCCTCCCTCAACTCTCTTCTTGAGACGTAGTATTCCAGAGTTAAAATTTTCACACAAAATTCAACGAATACAACTTGTAGGCTTCATGCTCGGACAGCAGACTTGATATGCACCAGCCCATGGTGCATTGTAGATGAAATTCGGTCTTGAATTTGCGATGCTTGTATCCCGAAACCCACACTTCATCACTAAGGCACAAATAATGTCTTTTTTAGCATTTGTATACGATAAATGATAAGTCATCTTTTCTTCTATTTTCTCAACTGTATACGAAATCTAATTGGCATATTATTTCTAGTTTACAGTGAATGAGATTATCTCTTTATACTATCAAGAAAGTACTGTAGTACTCAAAATATTCAAACTTGAAATTTTGGATAAATACCCACGTTTTAAACCTCCTTGAATTCAATAAACACGTTTTTATAAAATGTCTGTCTGTCCGTCTGTGATGAAAGTAACTCAGGAACTGCTTTGTACTAGGTTTATGAAATTTTATATATTTTACATCAAATTTCTTGATTCCTATCACATTTAGAGTAAATTCTTTCAGTGTCTGTGTTTAAGTTCAATTGTTTGAATATAACTTAGAACGATAAATACGAAACGAAGAAAGCTAGTTGCAATAAATTCAGTATTCAGATTTAACAAATACATTTGAGAAGTCCATCAAATTTTGAGGCTAATCCTGTAAAGGGTTGAATGGCTGTCGATTTCTATTTTCCAGAGCATGCAAAATCTATAATTATGTATCATGTTCTTCTGTCCATATGTCTGCTCATCTTCCTGCGACAAAGATGCTTTGAGGTGAACTAATTTAATTTGGTTAATGATCTTTACGTCAGAGTATTATATTACCATCCAATTTTGAGCAAAATCCATTCAGAGAAAGTCTCGACTGCTTAGAGGTTCAAATATAAATTTGTAAGATAACTACAAAACAAAGAGAATTAGATGCACAGAATTCATATGTATCTAACATATATAGTAGAGATGCTTATCCAATTTTGAACCAATCAAATAAAGGGTGATTGTACTTTCAGAAACATGTAAACGGTTTAACTCAAAAACGCAGTTACCTTTACATACCAAATTTAGTAAGTGATTTTGTGACTGCAATTGCAGTTCTGTGTCAATTTTTTCTTTCAATATGTTAGAAGATACAAATGATACAAATGAACATTTATTAATTAGTATATTAGTATACAAGAAAGTGTTTGGATGATCCTTCTTGATGGTTTAATTCCTCTGCCTTCCAAACTTCTGATTGTAAAAAAAAAAGAGAATCAATGAACAATTTCACAATCTTCGGGTATTCTGACAATCATTGATCATTTTTTTGTTTTGAAGACTGTGCATGAAAGAACCGGTACTATTCACGATATCCTGTACAATTATTTATGGTTTGAAAAATTTAATACAATTTTTTTTATCGTTGTCTGTACTTTTTTTTTTGGAAATTGCATCCTATATATTTTATTCTTTTCTTTTATGGGGATCATATGATGTTTTGCGTGTTCAATTCTCAGAATTCCTAAAAACCATTCGTGCCGCTAGGGAGGAAGAGAAATGCAAGCAATAGGTAATAGTATTGCAGCGGATCACCTTGCCATCCGATTACTTGGGCTCCAGAGCGACCGTGCCGCAAGGGAGTTCGAACTAAAAGTGGAATACAGATCAACTCCACCTAACATCACCTCATGGATATAAAGGAGACCTCCCGCCTCTCTGCTGCATTCCGACTTGTAACGCCCGTTCATGTCATTGTAACTCTTGAATCCTCATTGCGTGTTATGTCCTAATTTTGTGTGAATAAATATTATTAGAAAACCATCGGTATATGTGGTGACCCGGACGTTTGAACCCTTCGAACCTTCTGATCCCTTCCTACTGGTGTAAAGGATGCTTGCTGAAAACGCTTCTGGAGATAACTCCTCGACTTCTGAAGTGCAGGTTGCCCGCATTGCCCTTCGCCTGCCACCTTTTTGGAGAGGTAACGTTCGCCTGTGGATAGCGCAATGCGACAACGCCTTCCAATACAGTGGGATCACCAGCGACGATACGAAATTTTCGGCTTTAGTGGCCAATATAGACGCTGATACATTGGAGCATGTTGCTGATATCGTTTTGAACCCACCTATAACGGACAAATACAGAGTTCTTACAACTCGCCTGATTTCGGAATTTTCAGAATCTGATCAGCAAAAGATCAAGAAACTGCTATGTGATCTCCAGTTGGGTGACGAGAAGCCAAGTCATCTTTTGCGGAAAATGCGTGGACTGGCTGGGACCCAATTGAGTGACGACTTTCTACAGAGCTTGTGGCTGCAGCGTTTGCCTTCTCACATCCAAACGGTCTTGTCGGCATCATTTGAACCTCTGGATAAGCTGGCTATTATGGCCGACAAGGTAGCCGAGACTGTGTCGCCTGCATCGGCCTGTGTCGTATCTTTTGAGCCGTCCGTCCCACCAACAGTTGACATAACCAAAAAGCTGGAAGAGCTGTCCCAGCAGGTTGCTGAGCTGTCCAGGGACCGCAGATTCTCTCGTCATTCATCTCGTAGCCGCTCCCACTCGAGATCCCGCAGCCGAGACCAGAGAAACCTATGCTTTTATCACTCTCGATTTGGTGATCGGGCCAGGAACTGTAAACAACCTTGTGACTTTTCAAAGAAACCCAACCACCCCGTCACAGTAGCTGCTTTGACTGAGGTCGCCAACAAAACTAGCAGACTCTTTATTTATGATCGTAAAAGTGGGCTAAAATATCTGGTGGACTCGGGAAGCGAAATATCGGTTTTGCCTCATCCAAAACGCAAGCTATCCCCAAAGTCAAACTTTGCCCTATTTGCTGCTAATAATTCCAGGATCCCAGCATATGGATTTGTAAATAAACAATTGGATTTAGGCCTACGAAAGCCTTTTATGTGGACATTTGTACTCGCTGATGTTGCAACCCCAATAATCGGTGCAGACTTTCTAACCCATTTCAACTTGTTGATCGACCTTAAACACAAGAAGTTGATTAGCCAGCAGACATCTATGTACACATTTGGTACTGTAGGTCCGGCAAGTCAACCTTCTGTTCTCACTCTTTGCACATCTGTGGATTTTAGCAGCATTCTTTCAGAGTTCCCCGACATTACAAATCCAACCGCTATTGGAAAGATGTCTCCACACGACACAGTCCACCACATTATCACTAAAGGCCCTCCAATAACAGCAAAGCCAAGACGCCTCCATCCTATGATACATGATGCCGTGAGGACCGAGTTTGAATTTTTACTTGAGCAAGGCATCGTTCGCCCTTCAAAAAGTCCATGGAGCTCGCCACTTCACGTTGTTCTGAAGTCTGATTCAACTGTACGCCCAGTGGGAGACTACAGAAGGCTCAATGCCGTAACAGAATTTGATAGCTACCCAATTCCACATCTGCATGACTTTGCTCAGGCACTCCATGGGAAACGGATATTCTCAAAGCTGGACATCTTCAAGGCTTTTCACCAGATACCGATAGCAGAGGCAGACATTCCGAAAACTGCTGTTACGACGCCATGGGGACTGTATGAATATACACGACTTTGTTTTGGATTAGTGAATGCCCCTCAAACCTTTATGCGCTTCATGCATGAGGTCCTCAGAGGTTTACCTTTCTGTTATGTTTACCTTGATGACATCCTATGTTTCTCTGCTGACCTTGAGGAACATAAAGCTCATGTGCGTGCCATCCTCCAACGCCTCCAAACATACGGCCTCAAACTGAACATTTCTAAATGTGAATTTGGTGTACGAGAGTTAACTTTTCTAGGACATCTGGTTACAGCTGAAGGTCTGAAACCCTTGCCAAAGAGAGTCGATGATGTTCTGCAATATGGATTACCAGAAACTGTCTCTTCTTTGAGGAAGTTTCTGGGTTTCATAAATTTCTATAGGCGATTTATCCCTCGTGCTGCTGAGCATCAATTCCTACTGCATGACCTCCTGAGGGGCTCTCGAGGAAGGAAAGACTCTCGCAAAATAAACTGGACTCCCCAAGCTATCGAAGCATTCAAACAGTGCAAACAAACGCTAGCTGAAACTACACTGCTTGCTCACCCCTCGCCTTCCTCGCCGCTTGTTCTTCATACTGATGCGTCGGACTATGCCATTGGTGGTGCTCTTCATCAAGTTGTGAACTCGGAGCTACAACCCCTTGGTTTCTTCTCGAAGAAGCTCAGCACAGCTGAACTCAGGTACAGTGCCTACGACAGAGAACTGCTAGCAGCATTTTTATCAGTCAAGCACTTTCGGCACATGTTAGAGGGTCGTGCTTTCACCATTTACACCGATCATAAGCCTTTGACGTTTGCGTTCCACCAGAAAGCTGATAAGTGTTCACCACGACAAGCCCGCCAACTGGATTTCTTGTCGCAATTTACCACAGACATCCAATATGTTCCTGGCGTTCAAAACATTCCTGCCGATGTCATGTCAAGGATCTCTTCTATAAGTGTACCTGGTTCCATCGATTACAAGGCTATTGCCGAGTCTCAAAAGTCTGATCCGGAGTTAACTTCTCTCTTAACTTCTGGAACATCTCTTCGTTTGAAATATGTGACATTACCCAACTGTGACTTCAAGATAATGTGTGATCTTTCAACTGGTACAGCTCGCCCATACATTCCAAGCGCACACAGACAGACCGTGTTCTCAGCTCTACATGGCTTGGCACATCCAGGTATTCGACGTACTGCACATTTGTTGAAAAGTCGTTTTGTTTGGCCGTCGATTTCTTCTGATGTTGCTAAGTGGACAAAACACTGCATAGCTTGCCAAAAATCCAAGATCCACCGCCATACAAAATCTCCGTTGTCAACATTTAAGGAGCCTTCTCAACGGTTCGACCATGTCCACCTTGATCTAATTGGCCCACTCCCACCATCCAACGGCTTCACTTACTGTATGACGATGATTGACCGTTTCACGAGATGGCCCGAGGCCCAGCCCATCAAGGATATCACAGCAGAGGCTGTTGCTAAGGCTTTTTACACTTGTTGGGTATCTCGGTATGGTGTTCCTTCTATTGTGACCACCGATCAGGGTCGACAATTTGAGGCTTCTCTGTTTAAAGAACTCGCAAAATTCCTAGGAACATGCCGATCAAGAACAACCAGCTATCATCCTCAGTCTAATGGCATGATCGAGGAGTTTCATCGTCCTCTTAAAACTGCTGTTAGGTGCTATGCAACTGAACGTTGGACCGAGGTTCTGCCATCAATCCTTCTTGGTTTTCGAGCATCTCTAAAGGAAGACATTGGTTGTACACCGGCTGACCTGGTATTTGGGAAGACCTTAACCCTGCCAGGAGAGTTCCTCCACAGAAGTTCTACCAGCTGCCAGCCCACCGATTTTGTGAGTAAACTTCGCTCTCACATGAATTCACTACGGCCGCAGCCACCAAGACACCATGGTAGACGCTCGACGTTTGTCCATAAGGACCTTTCTGCAACATCGCACGTTTTTCTCAGGAGAGACTTCGTCAAAAAACCTCTCCAGCAGCCCTATGATGGACCGTTTCCTGTCCTGAGTCGGAACACCAAGACTTTCAATTTGGATATAAGAGGTAAAACTGTGACTGTGTCTGTGGATCGCCTAAAACCTGCGTTCATTTTAAACACTGAAGACGGTTTGGAGCGACAACCTCAACTGCTACCTTGTGATACCAAAACCCAGCAAACGGCTACTAAGCAGCAGTCATCAACTGAGACTAGAGTCACCCGATCTGGTCGGGTTGTTCGCTTCCCAAGTCGATATCGTTGACACTGGGAGGGGAGTGTGCAGCGGATCACCTTGCCATCCGATTACTTGGGCTCCAGAGCGACCGTGCCGCAAGGGAGTTCGAACTAAAAGTGGAATACAGATCAACTCCACCTAACATCACCTCATGGATATAAAGGAGACCTCCCGCCTCTCTGCTGCATTCCGACTTGTAACGCCCGTTCATGTCATTGTAACTCTTGAATCCTCATTGCGTGTTATGTCCTAATTTTGTGTGAATAAATATTATTAGAAAACCATCGGTATAGTATCTTTTTGAGATGACGTCACAGCCTCACAATACCGTCAGTCTTCAATCAGCGCAAACCTATAAGATGAGTTTACGTGTTGAAATATGCCTTTTGAGAAATACGCAATTATTAATGGAACGTTTCCACATCAATGAATGTTTTTGAATTGGGCTTTTATTTGGAGTTCTAATTAAAAGAATTTTTCGACGGCTGATTGAAAATTTCTTTATTGTTCAAAGACACCAGTGGATGACTGCTCAATACTAAGCCAATTAATTTGTGTCTCGAGGTGCAGGACCTTAGAAGGGTCAAATAACGGTCCTTTAAACAAACTTTGTCAACGATAAATGCATTAAGCAAATAGAACGTAATATGCATGAAGCAAATATTAAAGTAACCATTATTATTAACGATGACATTCTCAAAGAGCGCTTACAGTGTATACCTGCGTGAGGGTTAAACAGAAAAGGACAAACGCTCGGTTGCATCTGCATACAATTAAGAAGAATCAGCTTTGTAACTGAAAGCATAGCATCTCGAACAGTAAAATAGGGGCTCAGATTTTACTGTTGCCCCAAGAATTCTTGAATTATATTTTAACTTTATTAAAAATGGACGTTAAGCATTATTGGTCTTTAGTTATCGAAGAATCCGAGACGAAACGAAATATTTTTTAACAGAAGATTCTGCTTTATGTTTGGTGGAATAAGACATTTACCATGTACTTTAGATACTTAGAAAACGGTAAAACCATATGATTAATGCATGCTCTTGTGTGCAAATAGTGTTTCGAAGTTATTGAATTGTCGTTCTGTAAAGAAGTTATTAAATGGGTAAGTAATTTTGCTAATGATTATTTCCTTATACTTGACGTTCATTTTTTAGCACTCGTATGAATATTCTTTATTTTTTGCTATCTTTATTCGTTTTTTATTAAGGTGTCTATTTAAGATTTTAAAAAAATTCTGGGTTTTAAAAATCCGTGATGTTAACAAGTTAAAAAATATTCTAAACTTCGAGAAAATTTCCAACCCCATTTTTGATTGTAACGATGTTATTTCAAAAGCTAAATTTAATGATATGTCGAAAGCCATATTTCAATTTTTAGTCTACCATTTTTCCAGTGAAAAATGTTTTCATCGCTATAGCGTAGCGGAATTTTAAACTCAATAATTTTTAAAATAAACATCTCTTTATTTCTTAAATATTCTGTTTAAAAGGGGTAAAAATTAAAGTTCTAGGTAGATTTGAAACTTTTAGTCTGTCGTCGTTTGGAAGAGATCCTTTTAAAAAAGTGAATTTTCGAACCATCTTAAAAATTTTAATGCCAAAATTTTAAATAAAATTTTGCCGTGAAATTGCGTTTCTGATGTAATTATTAAACTGGATTATTCAAAATTTTCCGAAGAGCTAATTCAAATTTGAGGTATTTCTGTTAACTGTAATTTAATACAAATTATCAGTAGAATCGGCCCGTACAAATGTTTCTAATTGAGTGGGTATAGGTACCTTCAAACTTTCCAATCGGAATTTCTCGCTTATTCTTGTACGGCACATTAAACTGTCCTAAAATCTTTCATAATTTGTACAAATCATGTTTATAAGCTGCTATACTGTATGTAAAATGCATCACATTCAGAATGAAAAAATTAAAAACTGTACATGGCAGGCAGATTGATTGACTTATAGGTATCAAATTTGTAACTTGATCACTTAATCAAATATGCCCATAACGAAAGGGTATCTCAATTTTAATTAGATTTCATTGAAAAATTGCTTATATTATACCTTTCGTTTCTTGGGATGAATTTCATTTCATGTAAAATATTCATGTAAATACATCTTTTGCATATAATAGTACATGTATATAAAAATTAAATGGTAAATTAGCTGATATTATCCATCAAAGGGGTACTTATTTCAAAATTATTTTGCAATTATTAATTTTGCAAAAAAATTAATAAATTTATAGAAAATCCAAGTAGAAATCAATGAAAAAGTAAAATTACAAGTCTTAAAAATTGTGGAAATTCTTCCAAAATATTTTCTAGGAAAGTTTGTAGGAAAAATATTATTTCTGACTGAAAGACTTTTTTTGAAAAATAAACTATTTATTTTGTCTTAAATTATATCTATGCAAAATTAGAATTTCTTTCTCATTGTTTAGGAAATTTTAACTTCCATAGACACACGATATTTAATATAAAGATCTATCAAACATTTATAGCGCCTCTTATTCTAAAAATAAAATTTTCATTTAATCTTTTTTCCGCGTAGTTTCGCTATACAAATAAGTGTGAATGATCAAACACCGAAAGGACCAATCAAGTTTTGACTATTATACTACAATGTTATGGATTAAATTTTGAATCGTTAATTACTGTGGTCAATTCGAATCAAAGCTGAGCATTCAAATAACATTTATTTCTGAATTCTGCTACCGTTTTGAGCCACGTATATTAGTTCAAATTGCATTTTAAGAGCGTAAAAGTATTTTTAGGAAAGGACAAATACATTAGAAAAATTTATTGCTGCAGAAATTTTTTGTACTATTTATTTATAACGGTTTCAGGTTTGAACTAAATTTTAATACTATAATTTATCAATTTTACTATCTTTATAAGCATGCATTATTTTTTTGGATATTAAAATGTGTTGTGGCTTTTAATTAAAAAAATACTATTTTAATTAGCTTACTATATTTGTTATAGAAAATTTTCTATTATATTTTTGAATAAATTAGTTTTTATACGGTTCCCATTAAATTATGTAAAGAATTTATTATCCCGTTTTTTTTGTCTATTGGCTAAGGGCCGTCACGTAGAAAATTTGAATTACGTGTATTAAAATGAAGTACAACCTATTTCAAATCTAAATTCATAATGAAACGATATTAAGAATATAGGTGGCCAAGAACAATTCAGTTCTGCTTTCATTGAACCCTCTGTCAAACGCGGTATCTGATTTGTGTAAAATTTACATTCAATATCTGTATTGCACGCTATATTTGAAATTTTATAAAACTATTCATTTGCATTTGTATCAGAATTATAAAGGAAAAGTCATCAAAAATGTATGAGCAAATGTATCTGCAAGATGCATAGTGATTATTTAACACCAAAAAATTGCTTACTTCTTTATCTTTCAACTGTAGCAAAGAGAATATCTAATATTTGTGAATCGCATGCGAGTTCTGCTTGAATCGAATTCAACGCTGAATGAAAGTCTTGATGTGGTGATAATGTGGGTGTATTAAAGATGGAATTCAATGCAATGATGAGTTTAAAGAATTTGATACCAAATGTATTAAATTAAAAAACACGAAAGCGTTTTAAAAATTTCAGATAGTTTAGAACATTTCTTGTAGGAGAAAGATGCCTTTAGAAAACATCTCTCTCCACATACATTTAGTGAATGAAAATCGCTTATTTTCTCAGCAATAAGTGATTTTGTTGATAAATCCTGTCCTGAATTTTTTTCTTAACCAAATATCATTTCACTGATATAACTGAAAATTTTACATTTATGTTAATGTTTCAGTTAAAGGAAATTTCAAAGCTGCAAATTATGGCATTGATTTCCTCTATATGCTGAAATTTAACAATTTGGTTAGAATCCTTGTTTTGAATCCTTAGACTAGAAATGAAGTCTTAACGCAAAGTATTTATAATATTGTTCGAACTTGACTTATTTTTTGCAACTTTAGATAAAAGTCTCTATAGATAAGTCTCTATTATTTGTGATGAGTTTATTTCATTTAAATATTGACTTACTTATTTTATGTATAATTTGACTCATGTGGGAACTTAACTCAAACGAATTTACTGATCTTAGTTTTTTTCAGACTGTGGAGGACACGCTTCTCCCTTTGCAGAACTTTGACAGTGAAAGCTGGAAGTCATTAAAACAGTGGTGTGAAAGAAAGTTCTGAAGCAAGACGGGTAAGTTCTTCAAATATCAGAATTTAAAACGCATGCATATTTTTATGCATCGCTTTAGAAAATATAATTTTGACACTGTTCCTAAATTAATGTTAACTGTTAAATAGAAGAAAACTGGCCAAAAATTCAAGATTAGACATATTTGAATGCATGTAAAAAGTATTTGAAAAGCCTATTAGACTTTGAGCTCGGGTGTGCGTTTTTTCCTCCACATTCGCGCTAGACGCAATTAAGAATTTCTCTTAGTTGGTGGTTTATTATGTATATGTAAATATATAGCTGTTTTTTTTAAAATCTGAACTTACTCTATGTGAAATTCTAAATTTTTCTTATTTCCTGAAGCAAATCAGTTTTTATTTACAAGACGCGTTCCAAAAAGTTTGAGCATCGCAATTCTCATGATCTAAGCGAAGGCATAAGAATTTGACTCCGAAAGTATTCTTTCAAATGGTGCCCAAGATTCCCTTTCATAAATTGACACGGGTCAAAGATATACCTAAAATCTTTTGGTGAAAATAATAGGGTGAAATTTCGTTTCATTCGTGATCAAGTTACTTCTGAATTCCCTTTTTGTGATCTGGTGCGGCGCGTTTCTCTTTTTTCCTTGCATAAAATATGCCCTCACGAGGAAAAAATATATTAGTTTCGAATTTGTCTGTTCGTCCACTCATCGTCAAAATCTTTTTATATATTATATGAAAATCGCAAATACGCGAATTACTTGTACACCATTTATGAAATCGGAATTTTAATGTTCAATTTTAGATTAAAAGGTATTTCAATACAATATTCTCATCTAACGGAATGAATTAAAGCCTATATAATGTTTGAAAATAATATGCATATAATGATGTAACATCTGAAACTACTTTTAAACCAATAAAATTGGAATACTATTTTTTAAATAAGTGAAAATATTGGTAATGTATTATAGTAATTTCTTTATTTTGAAAACTACATGTTTAGAAAGTTCACACATAACCCTCTTAAAAAGTGACTTCATTTTTCTACATATTTGACAAGCAACTTTTAATAATGATGTTAACCTCGCTTCCTTCAACTGAAGTAGCATTTATAGAAATATTCAAAATATGAAATTATACGATAAAAGTAGACCAACGATTGTACTACAATATACGAAATTCAGTCCACAAGATAAAATTTAAAAGAAAAGATAGATGATTTTATAAAAGCTGGTTCCAAAATTGGATTTAAATGACGATTTTTACAGTTTTTGAATTGAAGTAATTCCTTTATTTATACTATTTTATTTGACAGGCATTAATTATCTAGTTGAATGCCTATCTCTGCAAGCTGGATTGAACGGGGATTTGAAAGCTAAATGCAGCAAGCAATATTGAATACTAATGAGTTCCTGTTTTAAGATTTGGACATTTTTTTGGAAAAAAAAACAAATCTTAATATTGTTCAATCGCAACATTTTTTACTTATCACTGTATTTGTAAGTTGTGACAAAATATAAATTTCTTGTAAATTTAATACACATCAGAGTTTCCAATCTTAACTTCGAAACTATTAATGCGATCTTTTCTTTACAGGTTGTTTTCCCGAATGGAATATTCAAGGGGAAAAAAGTTCATATTTAACTGCCAAGTCGCGTAATTTCAAGTTTTCTCGTTGTCACGGTATATTTCCAAGCTGCTGACTCGTGCAAAGAAGACAGCAAATGGTACATGAAAAAGAAAATGGAGAGCAGGACGCTAACTTCAACATGTCACTTAGGTTTGAATTTTACAGCATGAAGTAAGATGCAAATTTTAGATTATTGTTTGTCAGATCTGGCTGTAAGAGATATAGGTTATAAATCTTTCTATTGATTCAGATTATCTTGGGATGCGATTTTAAGGCATTTAAAAAATTTTGATTTGTTAAAATCTGAATACTTGTAATTTGAGAAACGACAAAATGGTAAAAAATAAACAACTTACAAGATAAAAAGTTTTCGTCTAAGAGCTATTTCTTTGCAGTAGAAAATTCGATATTATATAATAACTTTACCTCTTTAACAGATTTTTGCAAATGAATTTAAATTTGTAATTCTTACATAACTTCATTTCTAGTTATTACATAAGTCGCCAAATAGGATGGCATCTTATTTGGAATTCTAAGTAAATTCATAGAGAAAAAAGGGTTAATAAAGTTTTGATTAATACGAAAAATAATTTAACTTTTTTTCATGGAGTTACGGATATCAATTAAATGCAATTTTCTATGGAATTCAGTAAATTTAATCTTCATAAAAACCTGATTACTAGAATTTAGTAAATTTTAGAGAACGGGGCTTTGAAATTTTTTCAAAAAACTAGGCTATGTTGCAAGCTAAAAATAGGCTGTAAACATGAGATGGTTTCAAATTCATCCTAAAATGTGTCGCATGCAAAAGTTATCAAAATTACATTAGTTGAATTTCAATTATTCAAACATCAAATAAATTAATAACTAAATGCTGAGATTTAAAAAATTTCACTGTGAAACATTCGGATGCCGTAAATACAACATAAAACTAAACAACGGATATTTAATTTTACTGTAGCTTTTCTTTAACATTAAATTCTATATAGATAATATTGCATTCACCGTTCTTACAAGAAGTGACGAGAAGCTAATACTTCAATGCGTCTCCTATAAATTATCCCCCAATCTGAATTTCTCATTTATCAGCGTTACTGAATATTTTTAAGCACAGGAAAATACATCTTTGAATGAAAGATCAATACCATTCAACCTTCATTGAACATTAGTTTCTGCTGAAATTACTATTCGGATACTTAGAACTTAAAACCAGCAAAGGAATTATCTCGTATCTAATCGGATTAAATTTCTTCGAAAATTCCCCATGGCTTTATCCATATAACGTTAATTTAGTTTCACTTCAAGCGTTTGTTACAAAAAAATTAAAGGAATTTCACATTTCTCTTGTATCTGTGACATCCAATGTAAGCCTACAATTTACGATTCCCGAGAATTAAAACCGAGAATCTAACTTGACAACGAAGTCGTGCTAGTGACAAATATTTTCTTATATTTCATTTACTGCTACGAACCATCACTTTATTCTGTTAAATGTTGAGTTTTGAAAATAAATTTCTGTCAACACTGACCGATATTTGGAAGCTGTACTAATTCATTATAACACTGAACTAATTCTTCTGGAACATTTCCTGTCCTGCACTCTGTCCTATTTCCTCATTTAAATTCTACTTAACAAACCGAGTCGATTAATTAATCTTTCCATCAAGACTGCGTAATTCCTTATTTGTTGTGATTAGGCAATTCATGGTAGAAATTATCCTAAGCAAGTTCTAGAAAATAACGTACTTTAATAATTTTGGAAGAAAGTATTTCAAGAGTGGGAATTTAACATTCTTCCGGATAAAAATATTGATAAATTTCATTTCTATTTTAAAGTAGGACAGGAAAATAGGTTTCACAATTTGATTCCTTTTCATGTAAACAATTTGCCTATTGTCCGAATCCTGATTTTTGGCGTAGCTTGTAATTTTAAACTGAAATGTTAATACTGAAATTTATTGGATTTTAGAAAATCAAAATATTTCCTTATATCGGTAGGATAATTCACTGTCAGCTGGTTGATTTTCAACTTATCATTACATGACTTGGAAGAATTGCCAGGTAGATAAAGGGAGGGAGATGTTGGAACGGTATAGATAGGAATATTTGTGAGCCATGTTATATAAAAAGCCTGAAACGTTTTCATAATTTGATCTCCTGTCATTTAAGAATTTAAAATTTTTACGCATTCTTCAAATCGTTTTAGAAAAATTCAATTTGCACAGCTATACTACATAAAGAATTAACATTGTGGGTTTTTTGGGACATGGAGAAAAATAATTCTTAAAATGAACAAAAATTTGTTACATAAAATTAGAATTGTACCGAAGAAATTAATATAGGATCGATGGCATTGTGCGAAAATTTTCTTCCAATTCTATTCTATAAATTCAATCTTATTTCGACATCAAAGCATCGCTGTAGGTCCCCCCCAATCTAAAATCACGCTACCTAATTTTTAGAGTTCTATATTGCTCTAAGGGGCGTAGTTGCTGAAGTATGGGAAATTTGTCTTGGATTTCAACGCGTGGGTTTAAAATTTTACGATTAAGAATAGACTGGAAATTTTATAATGAATGTTACTGGTATTCATAGTGGGTTAAGAATGGAAATTGGGCTGA
>JAOUZG010019638.1:0-12705 GCA_026289955.1 Argiope argentata
AACAGTTACTTTGGCTTTCTGTAAAACAGTTACTTTGGCTTTCTGTAGAAGAATTACTTTTCCTTTCTGTAGAAGAGTTACTTTTCATTTGGAGAAATATATATATACTACAAAAATGGATACTAGTTTACAAGCAAATACTTTCCCACTCTTGAAATTCAATGACTATAAAAAAACTTCATCAAACTTTAATAGAAATTCCTGTATGTACAAGGCAATAGATACTTCTCAATAAGCAAAAATAAGATTTTTTGTGTTCCCAATCATTGATGAATCAAGGTTTTCCACATGATAGAATTGAATCGAGTTTTTTCTTCTAAATTATTTCATATTTAATTTTGAATTTTTGAACTTTAAAATGTAATTGATGTAAAGTGATGATGATGATGATGATGTCGTGTCCGCTTTTTACCGTGGAAAGAGGGGTGCAGTAGCTTCTGAGGGTATGAACCCCTGAGCACCCGAGGGCAGAAGTCTGACTTCTAGCTCATATGAAGATGAAACACACACACATACGCTTGCACAGCCCCTTTTTACAGGGGGGCAAATTCACTCATCTTACAGAAAGCACACAAAGGAACAACCATGCCCGAACCGGGACTCGAACCCGGGACCTCCAGAACACGAGGCAGACGCGCTACCTCTGTGCCAGCAAGCCGGCAATTGATGTAAAGTAAAAAAATATAATTCGTTTTATTCCATAACATAATAGCAATTTTCATGCAAATAGGTAATCAATAACAGTTCTAAGCACTAGATATAAATCTGTGTAGTAGAAAAATTAATATTTTAACTATTAAACTTTCATATTTAAATATTTCATCAAATCAAAGAAGAAAAAAGAAAAGATATAATTTAAATTTCAAGAACATCTCACTTCAAAATGGACAGTTTTCTAACACTTAATTGTTGAAAATAAGAATGGATTTTAAACAATTCTGAGAGCGAATACGAGCAATTTATCCATATTTCTAAGTTTTTCCATTGTATTATATATATTTGATTAATCAAAAATTAATAGTACTCTAAAAATATTAATAAGATTAACCTGGCTTGTTAAAATCAGGAATTGACTATAAGGAGTTTTATCATGTCCAAGCCAATCTTAAAATTGGCAATATGACGGGAATGACTTAGTATTCGGTACAATTTCTAAATTCTAATTATTATTAGAAAGGGAAAAAACACTTCCAAGTAAGATGTACAACTTGATAAGAGAATAAGTAATATTTTAAACTAAAAAGAATTCCAGAAGATTAAATAACTTTAAATATAAAATATTACATCTGTTTGAGATTTCTATAGGCTTACTACAGAATCTCATCTTCGCAAAATCATAAATTCTAATCCCGATTTTCTGTTGATCTGCCATTACAATAGCGCACGCTTTCAATACTGTAGAAATAACTCCGTAGATTTGCCATTACAAGAGTGCACATTTTAAATCTGTAGAGTAATATCTTCATAGATCTGTTATTACAATAGCGCACACGTTAAATCTGTAGCAGTAATATCTCCGTAGATCTGCCATTACAAAAGCACTCACGCTATAACTGTAGCAGTAATATCTCCGTAGATCTGCCATTACAAAAGCACTCACGCTATAACTGTAGCAGTAATATCTTCGTAGATCTGTCATTACAATAGCGCACACATTAAATCTGTAATAGTAATGTCTTGTTTCTGCTGATTTGGCAAAGAAAGTTTGAGGTGAAGGTGTTGTCTAGTTAAGAAAACTCTCAAAGACGCCATTCCATAAATGAGCCATTTTGGTTTCAGAATGATACGCTAATCCTATAAATCAAATCAAATTTAAAAACCCAAACTTTATTAATTATTGTTTGGAATTTCATAACTTTATGTAAATGTATATTTATTTAAAGTAAAAAAAATGCAAATGTTACAATTTCTGATAGTTCAGATAACTTACAGGGTTTATTTAAAGGAGAATTATTTTACAAAATCTTTTGGAACAACGTACGTTTTTAATTTTTCTATACTAAAATGAAAAAACTTTTTTTTCAAATACATCTCTTTTAAATTTTAATACAATGAATGTGATTTCTTCTTTTGTACCAGAAATCTATTTTTGCTAATAATGGATATATATATCACTTTCTAAATATAAATAGGCATGAATCATTCAAATTCATCTAGCAATAGTTTTCCCAAATAAATTATCGCGAATTGGGCCGAAACCGCAAGTTTGCCTGCTAGAATTTTAAAACCGTCAAAGAAAGAATCCGGCATAGAAACCCCGCCTAATGCTGCGAGCTTTTTATTCTATGAACTCCCCGAAGGCTTGCACATTTCTTTTGGAGTTAATGATACTTGGCTCTTTAGTTGTTCTTAATGGCTTGAGTTAATGCCTTAGCACGCGAGCACGCGCAATTCGTATCTTGTCTGTTATTGAGAAAAAATTTTTTTTCTCAATGCAGAATAAAGAAGAAATGAATAGATTATCATTCACACTTTAATTCTAACCGCGTGGTGTTGTAAACCATGAAATATCCCAATTCAGGTCATTTGGGAAAAAGATTGATCTTAAGAACGCCATCTCATTTCTATACAGTTCAGAATAGGAAACGAAATATGAGTACAATAACTAAAAACCCTAATTTGATAATTATTAATAAAAAATATAATTACAATTCCTTGCCTGAACTTGGTATTAATTATTATAGATTAATTATCATTCAGATTTTGAGTTTTAATAAATAGAATCTTTAGAATTAAAGTATCTCAATTCTAATTATTTAAAGAGTATACTAGTGATCGATCAGAAAGAAGGCAAACCACAAAACTTGATGGATCTATTGATGCAAATAGTTTGAAAAACGTACAGTAAAAGAAGACAGACGAACAGTCATTGCTATAAATATTATTTGGTCATCCCATATAATTAGCACTTCGAGTTTAATATTATATATAAATGTTAAGCGATATTTAATGCAAAAGATATTAGTAATTGTCATTAATATTCAATTACAAATACATATGAGTAAGGTAAAAAGAATTTAAGTGAAAAAAATTCATCATTTTTTTTACCGTTCATAATTTGTGGTTACCTTTTTCCTTTTCATTATCTATATCAAAGTTCTAGTATGGATGTTGCAAATAACGTTTATTTAATGTTCCATGCTTTAATTCTAATTATGGGTATCATTTAATTTTTATTGTTATTGCTTAATCTACTCTACACTGGCAAGATCTATTTTAATTCTAGCCATACTGCATATATTATATATTTATCTTTTTTGAAACACATTTGATAATAAATCTTAATTGCTTTCAATAGATTTTCCATGGATACTTTCGGGGAAGAATTATTGGGTTGTTACATTATACATCATGGTTAAAATTAAACCACAGAATATATATTGAAGTTTATTTATTATTTATTTTTCATTTCTTTTTTAAACACTTTTGGATAGGAAACTAAGTTGAACACAGCTATATTCTATACAAAAATACTTTAATTTTAACCACGCTGTATATTTTAGTATTCAATTTATGTTTTTAGAAAAAAAGTATTTTGTGGTCAAGATGGATTATGCTCCACTATCTTTATAAAAATATTTTAATTCTGACCTCATTTCATATCCACATATTCAGTTCATATTTGGTGGTGATAATGCTTATATGTTCCATGTAAAGTGGATTCTTCTCCGTTTTCTGCACAAAAATATTTTAATTCTAGCTTCATCAAATTTCCAAATGGTCAGTTCATATTTTGAAAATATACTTACTTAGTGGTAATGCTTATATGTTCCATGTGAACTGGGTTATCAAAGATGGATTATTCTCCTCCATTTTCTGCACAAAAATATTTTAATTCTAACTTTATTGCATTTTTACGCATTCAGTTCATATTTTGGAAGTATGTTTGGTGGCAACATTTATTTGAGCCTATCTTTTTATTCATCCGTGAGTTTGGGACAATTAAAGAAATTATTAACCCTTTGCACTTAAAGGCCTTCTTTCAATCACCATTTAAGACGGTGCATCATTTTGATATTTTATTGATTCATTTTTTTTAAAATTTCAATTGTTAAAAAATATCTACAGAATGTTAACAGGATGTAGATTCATTTTTCAGGGAAACCCAACTTAAGGCTGTTGCATGTATTTATTTTTCAGTATAATAAACAGATCCATGTTTTAAGTGAATTATACATAGAATTGTCCTTATTAGTGAAAAGGCTTAAAGTCAAGGGTATAAAATTGGCATATGGTTTTATCACCAAAATAGTAGATAGATCTCTAGCAAATTTTAGAAAATTTTGAATTGATAGTTTGTCAGAATGTATACTTGCTTTCTTAAAAAGATAGTTCAAAATTACACTTAGTTTAATAAATGAAATTAAGGATTTTGACATTAAAACTTTATAAAAAGCTACATATTGTAAACATGTAAGTAATTCGATGGTAGGACACACCAGGTATTTTCTTTTTAAAAATGGCAGCATAAAAGAATAATTAACTTTCCTGAAATGCTCAAATGTGCGTGGTAATTGGGGAGAGAGGAACTAAATGACTTTCCGTTAAGAATGTACCTGACCCGTATAATTTAATAGAGAAATTTACAAATGCAGTGTTGAAGTAGGATTTGTCTGATTTCGTGACCTTTTCATTTACCCTATCTTGCTTCACTGTTCCATTATTTCAAAACTGCAACCGCTGATGGGCTGTGCTTTCGAATGCTTGAAAAGCAAAGGAAACTCAAAAATGAAGGAGGTTGTTAGAAAAGAGAAAGAGAAATAAAACTGAGAACAAAAATACTTCAGAAAGCGCTCTCCACCTTAATTGACGCCGCATTTCCTAAGTCAAATGTGACCTCAGCCGAAGGGTCAATTCCTTCAACCTCCTCCAAAAATGAACTGGCGAAATCCGAAATTGCGAAAGAGGCACACAGCATTGGAAATTAGAGGAAAATACCTGAGAAGTATCTAGAATTTTTTTGGAAAAATCAACGGATATGGAATTGTGTTAAAAACAAAAATAAAATAGAAGTGCCTTTCTTTATATTTTGCCTACTTGTCACCAACAGATTTTGGCATTTTGTGACACAAGATACATTAGGAAAACAGGGTACATTAGGTTTGGTTTAGCTTAATGGTACAACAAAGTAATCACTGGGATATTTCTATTTCGATTTAGCATAACTATTAGTCATTACGCTTAATATTATAACACCAGATATAAATCATAAAAAATATAAGTATATAACTAACTAGATGTTAATGATGTAAGCATGGGCATCATTAACGTCTGACATCCCATTTGCACATCATTAGTTGTTAACATTTAGTTTTCCATACTAATACAAACAAAAACATTTAATTATTATGATAAATTAGAAAGTAATATTAAACTTCAAATAAATATAAAATAAAAAAGTATTATTTTACCAGTTCTTCTAAATAGGAGATAAAGTAACTAATTAAATGTATTATTAATATAAATAAATTATAAATAAGTATTTAATTATACTTTGTTTAATAGTTCTGTGTAAATCCTTATTCTTCCCTTAATGTTTTATAATTCATAGAGTTAACAAATTTATTTATTTCGAGATTTGGGCTCCCCTTTTTAGGTCAGTGATTATTGGCAACTGCTTGATATGTTGAAAATTCTCTAACATCAATTGTTGCTGTGGATTTTATTTCAGATAATAATATAGTTTTGGTATTTTCTTAAATTCAATTTCAATAGTTGGATACAAAATTTTGTTTTTATTTACTTCATTTTTTTCTTCATTTTTTTTTATTTTACTTCATTTTTTTCTCAAATACAATTGAGAAAACTCGTTAAAACTGGAGTTTAAAAAATAAATTTCAATATCTTGATGCAATTTTTTTCTTAAAATATTGAAATTATTAAAGTAAAATAACAATATTAATATGGAAGCACTGTTTAAAGTTACTAAACAATTAAAATATCTCTTAGCTGATGTAAAAAAAAATCTAAATAAGCACAAATAAAACTTTCCATGCTCACTTTATTTTCTTGAGAGTTATATTTTTTTCTGAAATTGCAGAAATTTCATTGAAACACGTTCTAAAATTTCCCACTTATCAATAAATACCTATTATAGTTACAAACTACATATTTACTATATTTTTAAAAAAATAATCATCTACAAGTTATAGAAACTATTTCAACGTTCAAATGTATCAATAAATTGGAAATTATAGAATGTACGTTTCGTAGTAGAAGTAGATCCAGTGAAAAACAAATAATAGCTAGAAAAATTTTAGCACACTTTTCCCAGTAATACTTTGCCAACAAGAATGCTATTTCAAACGAAATTTTTCTTATGTTTTAGAAAAAGGGAAGACTTTTGTTGCAATTAAAAACCAAGGGTTACAGCACCTGATTATAGGCCTGCCAAAGACTTGTAAATCAGGTTGTTAGAATTTGATCCTGAATTAATATTCTCCCCATAGAAAAAAACTTGTGAAATAGATACTGAAATGAGCACTTTAAAGGCTTCGGATAATGGCATCGTAGAATATAATGTTACTCCAACTCTTGAAGTTACATCTAAAAAAGCTCAAATCTCTTTTTAACTTAAGGTTGGCATGATTCTCAAGTTTATTTTGATAAACGAGAAACTATTGCCCGCTTTGAGAAGTGAATATTTGCTTAAAAAGTCCAATAATTGATAAGCATTTTTAAACATCTTCTTTAGACTTAAATAATGATTTATCTCTCTTTATTCTCCATAATGTAACATAGGTTACATATTTTATTTTTTGTATTCAATGAATTTTTGTAGTTAATTATTATTGCTTCTTTAATATTAAACTGTTCTTTAATTTCGCATTGCGTTCTGAACCAGTCAAAGCATTTATTTCTAACAAGCTCTAACAAAGTTCGCAAATATGGCTGTGATACCAAAAATATTATAACACATTTATCATAAATATACATTTAATAATTTACATGGTATTGCATTTTTGCACATTTCTATGCGTTTTAGTGATTTTTGTGCTATTTTATTCCAATTTGTAGGATTAGCATGATAAAAAATTTGATGAGGTTCAGTCTGTTAGGCATTGCTTTTGAATATTCGAAGCAAGAAAACTCTCTCTCTCACTTTCATTTATTTATTTTACCTACAAATTATCAAAATAAGGATGATTGAATACATTCAGCTTCTGATATCTCTACCATTTCATGTCTGCTATATTACTCTAATTACCATGAAAGCTGCAAAGCTACACTTACAGTTCTACAAAATAGTAATATTTCATATTTTACCTCAAAAAACCCGAACCTTCTAATTCAATCCTGAACAACAAGAAAGTTAATTAGCTTTTCTAATTTTCATATTTTTGATGCAAATTCATTTCACAATACTAGACGTTCTTATAAAAAATTTTCATGGGATATTTCAGCTTTATTATGGTTTTTATTTTCTGGTGAAACTTTCGCTTCAACAGAAAGACAATCATAACTTTTTTTTGACTTAGTCTGGTATTTTAATATTTGAGAATATGTAAATTTGATTCAATAAATTCAAATTAGTTCACGCATTTTTAGAAAAATTCTTGTATATTTAAACTATGCCTATACTCATTTATTTGAATTGAAGTTGGGTTATATTATTTAAAGCAGTGACTATGATTGAGACAATTAAAATAGAATTGTACAGAAATATTTTGGAATCTGTGGCGGATTTCTGACTTTAACAAATAAATTTTAGTAATGCGGATATCATGAGTTATAAAATATAATGGAGCCATTAAGACTTTTTGAATTGGAAATGAGCAAGTTCTTTATCTGTTTCATTCGTTCGCCATAGTTAAATAATAGATATTTTACAGAGAGTCTGATTAAATTGCAACGCTCAGGAGTGCAAATACCTCCCTGTCATGAGTCCCCAATATATAAATGTGGAAAAATCAATAGTAGTAATTAATATAAATTCGCTCAAAGCACCAAAAATTAATGTAAAGTAAATTTAATTGAAAAGCCATCGTGCTTGAAGCGAGACAAATATTCTACTCCCAAAAGCATTAAAAGTATCAATTTAAATATGAAAAAGAAAAAGGCATGGATTTTGGGCCAAGGATCAAATTTTAGATGCAATTCTGATTTCTCACAAAAAAAAAATCCATTTTGATTCCTTGTCTACAGGTAATCTTAATGAACTCATGTCAGAATCTTGGAAAATCCTGTTTTTTATCTGTATATATATATATATATATATATATATATATATATATATATATATATATATATATAAGCTTATGTTAATATTCATAATATATTAAGATATATGTTTGCATCAATTTACTAAAATAAAAGATTAATCTAAAATAAGTCAAATATATTGTTAAATTAAAAATGCGTTGAAATGTGAAATTAAATTCACCAATTTATTTAAACAAGTGACTTAAATAATTTTTTAAGGTCACTTCCTACTTAGGTCAACAAAGATTTTTTTATTTTAGTTATTTTTTATTAAATAATTACAATTAATACAAGCAATTTATCAAAAAATTGATTTTTGCAAGAAATGATCTCGCATTCTTCATCTTCGCGTGAAAAGTATTGAAATCCTTTCCTTTTACCGATTGAGCTACTGCCTGTTGCTTTCAATTTTCTTTGCAAACTGTTAAAACTCTGTTTAAAGTACTAAAAATTAATTAATTAATTAATATTTGAAAAAAACTGTATTAACATCAAGTGCCATCTACTACCAGTCTTAAAAAATGTATTTGAACTTGAGTGGATGAATAAAAAGTATTTTATTTACGATTAAAAATTCGAACATATATATGTTGAACAAGCTATATATGAGAGGGAGAGAGAGAGAGAGAGCTAATAGTAGGAATTGCCAAAAGCGGCTTAATAGTACGTAGTTTCTATGGCAACGAAATTCAAAAATCCATCACTAATCAAAATAAAGCTCTTTTTCATAACATTTACCTTAAATAGTTTTGGCAAAGACTTGATTTCCTGATTAATTTAATTGTTTTCAACTAAATTTTTTAGCACTTTTTTGTATCAACGATATTAAACTAAACATTTTCAAATCATTTTAAAGTTAGCTACCTGAGATTTGATTAACAGAAAAAGAATTTCAACATACTTCTCAATTTTTCCTAGTATTTTAACTAAACAATTTTAATCAGAAAGCATTTTAATTAAAAACGTCAGCATACTTAAACATTAAGAATACACTTTATAAAATGTTGTGGCTTAATATGCAAGATTCCACATTCTATATGGATGTAATCTCGTATATGAGCTTATTAATCTCTATTGTTGGATTTTCAGTGACGAGAATTTTATTTCCGCATTTGCCTGAATGAATTGGAATTTTAGTTACCTAAATTAAGTTTTTTTTAATCATTCTTGAAAATTTAATACAAATCTTTCGAAATTTGTGGGGAAATCTTTTCATTTGATTCTTTTGCCACTTCGAGATAATTTAAAAGATTATTACTTCAATCTAACAGCTGCTTATGAATTAACGTAAATCCTATTAAAATAAAAAGTTCGATGTTAACAGAAAACTTAGATTAATTTATATTAAACCATTAAGTTCATTTAAATATCTAGATATTCTTACCTTGAAAATTCTGGAAAGAGAATGAATTTATTACTTTAATTTGGCATTAGACGCACTCTTTATAAAGATTGCACAAAGTTAATTTAATCTTGCTAAATCTAAATAATTCATTGAAATTCAAGAAAAAAAATACTAAATAATCAGGAGTCATTTTTCATATTGCGCTAACTAAATTTAAAGAAGCTGTTAGTTGCACATTAAAAAGAAAAGACGTCAGTGTTAATTCGCATTAATAAAACATATGTAAAATCATCGGTTTCAATTAATCATATTTCACTTTTACACTAATGTATTTTTTTAAGAATCGTTTCAAAACAAAACTGATATTGAGATATTCAACTTCCTTGAGGAAAAAAAGGGAAAGTGCCAAAAATTTCTCATAAATTATTCCATGGACAACCCATCTGTCAATCATAACCGAAGAAAATTCTGACATTTTCTCGTAAATTTGATTTTTGTAGCTATTGCTAAGCCTATCGAGGCCACGGCCTATTTGGCTGCTAGAACCTCCCACATCATTTCGAACTTCACCTCAAGTGTGGGTATTAGGCAATAAATTCTTTGCTTTTATCATAAATTTCCACTTTATGGCGAAAATTTTTTAAGAAAGCCATTAACCGCCGTTTTTTTTCTCCTTGATGTATCGAAAATTGCGCTCCATTGAGCAATGGAACTTCTTGATGAGAAATGGCGGGAAGGCAGAAACGAAAATTGACGGCTTGCTTGATGGCGATAATTTACGGTTAAACTGCTATTAAAACAGGTCTTGTAATATATTCTTTATACAAGAAGGATTTAATGATGCATACCGAAGATTAGGTATTTTGGCGGTTGCTCTTAATAATGATATTTAGGATTCTGTTTTTATTATGAAAAACATTATTCATCATGCCAGAGTTAAAAATGGAATTTTGATCGATGCAGTAACCTCGCTTATAATTTTGCTTGAGGTGCGATATGGCAGAGTATACAGGATAATCAACGCACTTTAGCTTCATTTAACTTGTTTTTGGTTTTTAAAAATAAATGCCGAAATAGCTCAAATTGATATGCATATAGAGATTGTGAAATATTTGAAGACTTCAAACTGATGGTTCAAACTTGTAATTGTCTAATCACAAGTGTATGATTAGCAAATCAACCTTTCGTAGTGTTCATTACTTTTTTATTGTTTTAGAAATGTAGAATTTATTATAATTTGGTAGTGACTAATATTCGAATTTCAACACAAATTTGGTAATTGAATACGATCAGGAATAATTATTATGTACATAATAATTATGATTTAATTCAATACATACTTTATTGGTAGAAATCAAAATATTCATTTGAAGGGTTATCATCTAATCTGTATCAAATTCTTCAATGTTTATTCTTTGGGAAAACAATGTAATATTTGGTGTTTTAAAAAATATTTTAAAAGCATATACAAAGTTCTTGTATCAGGATTTTAATTTTCCGTACTTGTTAATAGGTCCGTTAATAAATAATTGTATTGCAGCCAGATTTGAATTCAATGTGTATAAAAAGAATTCTTTCACAACTAAAATTCTCCGAATCGAATTGGAAGATCATGTCAGACTAACGCTACAAAATAAGATCACTTTAATCCCATAGAAAGTTTCATGAAACAAAGTAATAGAATTACATAATTAGATGTAAAATTCTTTATTTGTTGCTGCAACTTCTATTTCTTAATTTATTAAAAATTATAAATAAAAAAATAAAATATGTAAAATATTTATTATTAGCAAATACCACGAAAATGTAAAAAGATAAAAGAATAAATTTATTGAAAACGATAAGTGAAAAAATATATTAATACAAATTTTTCATTAAGGCAAAAATTTAGATGCTTCATTCCCTTACCTCACACGAAATAATGTGTCTTTATTCGTTACTTAAATATTAATTAACCAAATTAATTAATAAATCAAAATAAATGTATTAAATTAATAGGATAAATGCGTCACTTTTCTTAAATTTCAATTCTAAAAATATTGTAACACCCTATAACTAGGAAAAAAATTTAAGGCTCAATACTGATAATTGCATTTTTTTCCCATTGCTTACTCAATTCATCAATTAAATTTTGATTTAATGAGTAATTACTCTAAGGAAGAGAAACAAATCAAGTAAAGCTGCTTCAAAACTTGTAAATATTCTTTGCCCGTGGATTACATTATTATTGATGTCAATAGTGAAGTTAATATCTACATCAATTACTTTCTTCTATCTTTCTCGTTTCATCACTTTACTTTCATTTAAACCCATTAATATAACTCTACCATGCCTTCGATTATGACTATACTGAAACATATGAAATTGAGTTTTCACCTCTATTTCTAAAACTACCATTCGAATGTATATTTAATGCAGATCGACTTTAACAAAGAAGAAATTAAGTAAAGCTGCTATAAAGGAAATGAATGTCTCTTTCCCAAAGAATTACTAACACTTACTACAATCGTTGACAAGAAAGAATTCCCATACTATATTCAATTTGATTAATCGCTTATTATTTAATAATAACCGGACAATGCGATAAATTTATTAACAACCTTATTAATAATAGATTAAGCATATTATCCATAACATCCACATCATTTTTTCAGCTATGCAATTTCAGTTAACTAGATAGGGAAACGAATTCATTTGCGGCAGTATAACTTGATTCAATTTTCTTTTCTTTAGAAACATTGCCATTAAAAATTAGCGCTAAATTGAAAATTTTGAATATAGAATTTAAATGTATGGGTAAATAAAATCTTGTGTAATAGTAGGATCCAATATTACACATTATTTACTACATTGCCAAAATATTCTTATATTAATCATGTTAAACCCAAAACAGTTTTTAAGAGTAAGTCATAGACAGACTCACCGACTTGTCACGAAGGCACACAGATTAACCATAAAACTAAATGACCAGACCGCCGCAACAGCAACATTGGCGGGACCTGCCATCACCTGCCAAGATACAACCCTCCCCGTAGGAAGTACGCCCAGTCATCGATGGGAGGAGTCCAACCCCCACCTATTAGTGTACCCACTAAGGGTGGCGAGATTCAGCCACCAAACCGGAAGCATCTCAATTACTCAATTACGAGGTGCTCCCG
>JAOUZG010019639.1:0-28313 GCA_026289955.1 Argiope argentata
TTTTTAATCCTCACATTCACTTATTTTTCAAATATCGAAATATCGAACAGAAAAAAAATTTGGGCTCGGATTTGGCTCAAAATGGTACTTACGTATTAGACCGTTGACGCCTACGATTGCCAACTGTTTAGTAACTCATTGGCAAAGGATTTAAATTTGGCGATAAACCGTCGTCGTGAACGAAACTAACAAAATAGTGGGCGTTAGTTAAGGTTTGAACAATTTCTAAAATAATGGCGGTTTAGATATTCATTGGTGACGCCTTCAAATAAGACGATAAAGATCGACAGTCTATTACGTAAGTACACACACGATTTAACAGTTGTTATTTAGACACTATAAATGTTGAATCTATGCACCAATTTATTTTTGTAACTCTCATCAAAATTGTAGCTGTTGTGTTAGCTTATATTTGAACGGTCAGACAGACGGACATCCAATGAACAGATTTTACTGAAAATTTGATAGGAATCTGTACATTGGGATAAAGACCGCATATTAAATTCATCCATTTAGCTCTAATTCATTTTTGACTTATCTTTGTCACAGATAGACAGACGGACATTTTCCAAAAATGTTTTTTCTTTCGAATTCAGACATGTCTGAAACATGGAAATTCGTCAAAATCTCAAGTTCAAATTTTTCACCAACGCTATACTCTCTATATATTGCTTATAGGAGAAAGTAAAAAATACTAAAGGACTGTTTTTTCGGCACCCATGCATGTGTATTAGTTTTCATATTAAAATTTGAGCCTGGCACTCTTGAACTAGAATAAATGAAGTAAGCGCAACCTTTAGCAAATAAATCTTATTAAAAAATAGTGAAAAGTGCTGAAACGATAAAAATTTTCTTAATAATTTCAAATTTTAAATTCGAAAACTTTGATTTTATTGAATAGGACATTATACACTTTAAGATTTCGAAAAAATATTGAATTCATGGAGTTTAATTAAAACTAAAATGAGTAGAAAGTAAACTTTCTTTCTAAAAACTAAAATCATAATTTTGGATATCTGTATCTAAACATATCAATGAATCAAACTTTAACCGCTTATGTATGATAAAAAGTACTGAGAGTGTGCTTCATTATAACAGTCAAATTCAAAAACTGTTTGAAACTGTATGAAAACGAACACTGCCTGGAAATTGTTTCTAATTCTAGATTACTCAGGAAAATTGGTGGATATATTAGCTTGAGTAAATGGAAGCGGTATATAATCAGCATTATTTTTCAAATCACCGCTTAATAATAAGTATAATATAAGCAGAAGTATTATATCTACCAATCTACTAATCTCACTTATTACCAATTGTTATTATCTACCAATTATATCTTGCATTATACAGCAATTACTTTTGGGAACCAGCTGATTTCCTGCGGATATTGGTTTTATCCAATTCAACTTAATTTGTATGAATATAACTTCATATACAAGATACCATAAAATAGCTAGACAATAATTATATATTACTTTAGTTTTCTTACATATGCTCTGCTTTTTATACATATAAACCTTTCTGATGGAGACCAGCATTTTGATATCATGGCGGTATTAAAAATGTAAACTATGAGATTCATCTATATTAAAAATTTCGCCTTATTGTAGCTTCACTTTTTTAAGCAACTCGTAAATATACAGATATTAAACAGATTCATTCTGCAACAATGGAAGTAAATCACTTGATCAGTTGATCATACTACGAGTTGATGAAACAATGAACACAGTTGCAGCTTCAGAGTAACAATCATCTATTGTTGGAATTTAGAAAAAAATATATTTTTGAAAAAATGCCAAAATTCATAAAATGAATGGATTATGTTGTTCCTTTTTTTTATCATGTCAGAACATAATGTTGTCTTCGGGATGAGGTTTAAGGCGTCAACAAAACTCCGTCGGCGAAAAATTGAAATTTTATTATCAGCACGAGCATCTCAAAAAATCAACTTTTATAACACGTTGCCATCCCTTTTATAAAAGTTCTGATTTTAAAAAAAATTAATGATTACATCCAATAAAACCTTAAAAAATATCATTTTGAACAAGTGATTATATGAAAGGAAATAAATAGGAAATGTGATATATTTTTTAAACAATAGGTTTTTTTAATCGTTTGCAATACTTCAGTGACCCATTCAATGCAACAATTAAAGTGAATAAAAATATAATTTAACATGCACGAACACGTGGTGCTTGGCCGTTAGAGAAATTATGTTCTGACATGATACATTGAAATATGCAAAGTAGATTTCCTTTTAATCTTTATTTATTGATTAATTCATAATATTACTTTGGTTTGGATATCAATTGCTTCCTCTAAGCACCACATTCTGTTGCAATTTTATGAAAAATAAATTGTTATTTTGTTCCATTTTTTTTAACTTCTAGAATTTTTCACCATTTTAGTAAATATATTTTTACTTTTGATTATTAGCGAGAGATCAATATTCTTTTTGAAATTCTTGCAATAATTAATTCAATTTTCAGTTATCGTAGCCATATTCTGCAGACGGTGCTTGAAAAAAACTTCAAAAGAATGCTAATCAATCTGCTTAGATCAAAAAGGAAAAAATATATATTATTTGATGGAAGAAAATCATGAAACAATCACATAAATATTTGATACGGTAGTAAAGCTTAAGCTCTTGGGCTTTGTTCAGTACTTTGCTACCAACGCGCCAAGTTGGCGAGCCCCTTTTCTAGGGTTGCTTGCTCTTTTTGGACATTCCACGGGTCATGACCCGCCCAGTAGGAACTTGGAACGAGGAATGCGGCAGTTGGTAGCGGGGTACTTCAAGCCCCTTCTATGGAAAATAAATCGCATTTACAGAAGCATCGTAGTTTCTTAGTTTATCATCAATTAGCTACACCGCAATTAAGAGTACAATTTTCAATTTGTTCATATCCTCATTTGTGGAGCAATCATTAGCCTCCACAAAAGGCATAAATACTTTTGTATAGTACTAAAACTTCATATATCCTTTAAATCTCTAGCTTCATAAGAAATATCAACTTGAACAAAATTTTTAAAAAAATGTGTTGAGGAATTCTCTTTTTAATCCAATTTTTGAGATTTATTGTTCCAAAATTTATAGCTGAAGGTGGGATCTCTGTCTTTAATGCAAGGTGGTACAAGCAGAATATTTATTTATTTTATTAATACCGCAGCGGATACTTTATTATTTTACAATAATGAAGGAAGCAATTAGATTTTAATCAAAAGAACACATATTTTAAGAAAATGGCTTTTCATTTCAAAAGTGATGGGCTGTTTTCTTTTTCTTAATCATCATGTAAAAACAAAGAAGTGAATGGACAATTTTATACAGAAAGAATAATTATGAATTCGAACAGTTTTTAATGTGTTTCTTGGTACATAATGATTCAAAAACTCTGGAAGAAAAATGTAACGAAATATTGTTAAGACTTAATAAACTAAATTCTGAAGTTATGTGTTTGCTTGAAAGTAAATTACTTCATTATTCTGACCAATGAGATAACTTTTTCCCAGAGAACGAAATAATATTTTAGCTAGTAGTGCAATAGCTATAATAATGCATATATTTCTTTTTTTAATTTAGAATGAAAATTGTCACGGTCTTGATTTAACACGTTTGTTTTTGGTATTGCGTTCAAAAATTATTCAATGTTATAATTAACAAATAGTCAATAACGTGACAGAAATAATAGAAAAATTGGAAACTAAATTCCATTCATCTAGCTTTCGTTTTAGCTTTCATACACCTTATAAATATGAAAAAGTGCGTAAATTGTAAAATTCTCCTACGGAATTTGGTCCAATTTCCACGTTCTAATTTTCCATGGATTCGAAGCAAAAACCTCATAGATCCATGAGCAAATAATTGAGAAAATTAGGCATTTATACGAAATCGCATACTAAATTAGAATCCAGTTATATGAAACTAAGCATCTGTATGAAACATTTTTGAAATGCGTAGGTTCAGAGAGGATAAATCAGAAATTCATCTTTGATTTGTTATCTTACTAAAAGGGATTGTTTGTGTTTCGGCCCAAATGAAAAAACGTTAGTTGTGGTCAGTTCACTCTAAAATGCAAGAAAAAAAATGCGAGAATTTTTCCCTTTAGCGCCCCTTCTTAGACATGCATCGATTCTGGAAAGGGAATGTTAGGCATTTTAGGAAGTTATGTCATGGGCGTTAGTCATTGTCATGGGCGTTATGTCATGAAGTTATGTCATGGGCGTTTTATACCTTTGCTCAAAGCGCGAGAAATTGAAATTTGCATTATTTTTCAAACCTCGTGTTAAAAATAATTAAATAAAAAGATTAAATTGAAATCTGCTATCCATATTTCAATCTATTATGTCAGAGCATTATTTCTTGAAGTCCAAGCACTACGTGCTCGTTCGAGAGAAATTATATTTTTATTCATTTCAATGGTATCGTTGAATGAGATCCAAAAAACTTTGCCTCGTATTTACTGTTTTAAAATATATATTTCCTATTTATTTCATTTCATGTAATCAAGTGCTCAAAATCACATTTTTCTAGGTTTTATATGCTGTAATCGTTAACATCTTTTTTTTTTATTCAGAGCGTTTCACAACGCGTTATTAAAAGGTGTTTTTTTCAGATCCTCGTGCAGATAATAAAATTTCCATTTTTCGCCTACGTGTTTTTTAAATTTTCACTTACGGATTTTTGTTGACGCCAGAAACCTCATTTTCTAAAATAAGATCATGTTCTGATACTATAAAAAAAAGAGGATTTTGAATCAAAAAATTTTAGAATAATATAGCATGCGCCAATTTAAGATTTAAAAACTTTTAAGTGAATTAAGATTAAAATTAAATTAAGAGATATTAATGCATGTATTTAAGATTGAAATTACAGATTTGATCAGAATTTTCATCCAATTTGTGAATGTGGCAGTAGTTTTCCGATCTGTTCTTTACCAATACATGAACGTGATAGCTCAGAGAAATGCAAATCAATCTTGAATTCCCCATCTTCACTGTGCATCTGTATGGAATGTACAGAAAGGTAGGCTGAAATCTATACTCAGTTTTCTTCCCTGGACTTTCTCCCTTTCCAAACACACACACAAAAAAAATCAGAATTAATATCCCAATAAGAATTCCTCTAAAAATTTTGGATTATAATTATCACATACTTTTTTTTCATTTGCCGCTAAAAACTATTCTACAAACTAAACCATAGAATCTGCCCATATTTCGTTATTATACTCAAATTCATTATTCAAAGAAGTTCTGCGCATATTTCGTTATTATACTCAAAATCATTATTCAAAGAAGTAATATAAAAAACAATTTCTTAAAATCAATTCCTACTTTGGATATTAGGAAAAATTTAGGAAGGACAATTTTTATTTCAGTTACTTTTGATTAAATAATTACAATTGTTCTCATGTTCCAACGGAAGGAGGGATACAGTAGTTTCTGAGAGTATAGGCTCCTGAGTACCGGAATAACGATCACCTTTGACTCAGTACCCCCAGTGGTATAACTCTCAATATGGAGAACTTCGCGACCACATTCGAACTCGCAGCACTAAGGAATGCGAAACCAACGGCCTACCAACCAGGCTATCGCGACCTAACAACTGCAACTACTATAAAGGCGAGAAAAATGAATTAATGTTTGAAAAAACTGTATTAACATCAAATGTCATCTACTACAAGCTTTAAAAAATTTACTTGAACTTGATTGGATCAATAGAAAGTGTTTTATTAAGAATTGAAAATTTGAACAAAATATATTTATATAGGGAAAGTGTGAGCTAATAGTAAGAATTGAAAAACGGGCTAACAGCAGCGTTAACCCGTTTCTAAAAACGGGTTAACTTGTGATTTCTCAAAACTTCGAAATTATATGTTAAGCCTATTTACCACACTATATCACCTGAACGAGCAATCAAAAAAGACACACATTCTAGCTGAATAATTAATATTTCACGAAACATTAGTAATTTAATCCTAAACACGCTAATAAGGAAAAGATTTCAGAAATCAAAAATTCAATCAAAGTAATTAAAAAGAATTAAAGAAATTGAAACTAATATTTGGGAAGTAACAAAATGTATTGAACACTTTTTTTCATTTAATCAGCAGTTAAAGGGGAAAAAGAGAATGAATAACATAAAAAACACTTTTGATACTAAAAGAAAATGAAAAAAAGCTTTTAGAAAAATAACATCTTGCTTGGGAAAAAGCTTCTCAAATAGGATGGTAGTTTTTCTACCTCCTACTTCAGTTGTATTTTTCTTTTTTATTAGCCTCTCGCTCCTTAATATTTTATAGAAATCGTTTGGCTTGAGACCATATAAAAAGGAAGAGATTAAATTTCTGAAGAGCTCTTTTTTGGTACAAAAGTGGTAACAGAAAACTTTTTCGCTGTCTTTGATTCTTTAAAAAAATTTACAAAGTAGATGGATTTAATATTAAACTACTTAATGTAAAAATTTTTCTTCGGAATCAAATTCTTTTTTATTTTCTCGTATATGAAGTATAAAGAAAATACTGTAACCGTCAAAAAATTCAAACTCACGATTTTGACGAATCTCTACATTTTAGGCCTCTGTAAGTTCGAAAAATACATTTGTAACACAATGTCTATCTGTCTGAGCATAAGATAATTCTAAAACGATTTCAGCTAGATGAATGAAATTTGGTATACTGTCTTTATTAAAATTTGTAACTTTCTATCAAAGATTAAGCAAAAATACATATAGCTAAAGCTCTATTTGTCCTGTAAATGTCTAAACTTGATAATTACAAAACAAAGAAAAAATATAGGGATATAATTCGTATATAGATATAACATCTGTAATGCAGGTACCATTCATATTTTGAGCTTACTCCAGCAAGGGGTTAACCTTCTGCCAGTCTGTATTTTCAGTAGAATGCATCTCAATGCGATGATTTAAATATTTCAAATTAAGTATGCAATTTTATGAGTACAAGTGTAACTCAGCGTCAAATGTTGGCCTCAATTCAAAAATGAAAAATACATCATTTGTACGGATTTTCTTTCTTCCCTCTTCTTATTACGTAATTTAGTTACTACAGAAAAGCTCGGGGTGGAAATTTAATCCATTCTTTTCGCGCTCGAAAATGTTTTGGAAATCTATTTTGCTAACATTCGTGACTACAGTGGTTATCTTTGTAACGAAAGAGCCGACTTACTGACTAAACAAACAACTAAACTCGATATCGTTTTAAATAGGAATATCCCTGCCTCCCACTGGAAGTTTGTGGGAAAAAAACTCGCCTTATCGAAAGCTCTGTGGAGAAAGGACATTTATTCCTCTAACAACTTTAAATGAACTCAAATTTTAACCGGTCACATGAATTTTAAATGCTACTTAACCAGATTTGGTATTTTGTCAAATAGCAATTGTGATTGTGGCGAGGGCACGTCCTTCTACAAGAGCAGCTTGCGTGCTAATCCGAGACCTGATTTCGAGACAAGTTTGGAGAGAATCTCCGTAGCCTGGCCTCCTGTTTTCTCCGATCTGGTTAAAAGGACGGAGTCTCTTGCTATTCCTGCTAAGTTTTGTGCATAGTTTAAATTTTTAAACCTTTTGTGACATATTACTCACTTTTGTAAGTCGCCGGCTTTCTGGCACAGCGGCAGCGCGTCTTCTTCGTGTTCTGGGGGTCCCGTGTTCGAGTCCCGGTTCGGGCATGGTTGTTCTTCAGTGTGCTGTCTGTGAGGTGTGTAACTGTGCCCCTCTGTAAGAAAGGGCTATGCAGCGACTGTGATGAGTGTGTAGCTAAAGTAGTACTCTTGGCCTTAGATGGCGCTACTTGAAACAAGAGACGCAGAGCTTCGGCATAAAATCTGCTGATTTGTCGGAGAGCCTTGTCCATGGCAAGTGCCATTAGCAACAACCAAACACTTTTGTAAGTCTCGCAGCATACTTTGTGATCCACAAGGAGCTTTGATGGTTACTTAAATAAATAAAAAACTCGAAGATAAAAAACAAGTATTAGTTTTTCGAATACTATTAACCGCATGTTAGCAAACCAAGGATCAGAATATATATTCAGTAAAATTTCTAAATAGTAGAATAATCTCAAAATTGTGGCAATAGAAATGTAGGATGGAGTAGAATGGCAAAGGTTAATATTTTGTAACTATCGTACGCTAATGTCATACAAGACGTTCTCTTGGATAATGCCTATATTAAGAATCTGCGTGAACGTTTTGAGGAGACCTTATTCCGTTTTTCTTCGAACGTTTTGAGGAGAATTCTTACTCAATCTTTCTGAGTGTTCTTGACAGGAAACATGAATAATTTTCTGGACAGAAACATTTATAATTTATTTCTATATACATTTTCTTTTGTTAGAAAATGGAGGATAAAAACCTAACATTTTTACATTTTTAAAGCCGGTGGAACTTTAGAATTTTAAAATAATTTTTATATTTGGCTTGATCTGAAGTACTTTTTACTGGATTTCGGATTCTTGTTATTGGTGAACCGAAAAAGAGTGAAAATTTAAGAAGACTGTTAATTTCAGAACGAAACATTTGAAAGAAAAACCACTCTCTTTCGGCTGGAAATTGTGTCTTCAAAATTTATAAACTATGCTATTTATAATGTATCTATTTTTTAACTTTCAAGAGTAAAAGCCCTTAATTGAACTTTTAACGGGTTAATAAACTAATAACTTGCTTGAATTATGAATAATAGCTAAAACATTTCAAAATAAGCATTTTGATAGAAGCTTATTTATTAATTTTTTTCTTTTAATAAAGAGAAAAAATCTCAATTCCCAAATGCAGCAGAGAGAAAGAGAAAGAAACGAATTAAGAAATTTTGAGTTTGTTTGATCGAAAAAGTTTCCAAGTTGAGCTGTTTTTCCTTATTTCGTGTGACATCGATTGCAAAAGTTTTGGAAATATGGGAAGAAATGTTCAACTTCCTAACAGTAACGGAAAATACAAAAAAGAAACAACATAATCATCAAAAAATACGACTCTTCTCTCAACATTTTAATAAATATTTAAATATTCAGACCCACCTGAATCTGGAAAGCATATTTTTGCGATGGTATTTGACTATCGATCTTTTAAGACGATAATTCAAAACAACAATATACTAAGCGCATGGAATTCATTTTGGAATCCTTTCATCAATTTACCTCATTTGAATCGATATTTAGATGAAATTCTTTATTGGAAAACTTTTCGTATATCCTATGTTGCTATATGAAAATTCAAAAATCCAAAGAACTAGATAGGCGTGATTCAACATATAGATATATCATTAGATGTGTCAGATTTTGTATCAAATTCCCCGAAAAATTGAATTTCTGTTGGTCTATGCATTTATGAGTAAGTGAAAACCATAATTAACAAGTAAAATATTTAAAAAATTATTCCTACTTAGGTGAACAAAGAAATTTTTTACTTTAGTTACTTTTTATTATCATTTCAGAACATGATTTTGTTTTTGGCATGAGGGTTTTGATGTCAACAAAAATACGTCGGTGAAAGCTAAAAATTTAAATCCATAGGAGAAAAATAAAAATTTTATTATCTGCACGAGCATTTCAAAAAAATCAGCTTTTAATAACGCGTTGCCATTGCATATTACAAAAGTTCTGTTTAAAAAGGTAAGTGAAAGACTACAGCAAATAAAACTTAGAAAAATGTCATTTTGTGCACTCGATTATACAAAATGAAATGAATGTGGTATTTTTTAAAACAACCAATGCGAGACAAAGCTTTTTGAATCGTTTGCAATATTAAAGTGACTCATTCAATGAAACAATGAAAATGAATAAAAATATAATTCAACTCGCACGAGCACGTGGTGCTTGGCCGCTCAAGAAATGATATTCCGACATGGCACATTGAAATATGCATAGCAGACCTCATTTTTATCTTTTTATTAAATAACTGTAATTAATATAAAATATTTTTATCAAAAAATTATGAATTTTCGTAAGAATTTAAATCACATTCTTCACGTTCCCGTGAAAAATACTGAAATCTTCGCATTTTTCCGCTTAAGCTATTGTTTATTGATTTCAATTTTCACTACAAACAGGGTGAGGAAGTCGATATAACGCAAATTTTTTTTTCGAACTCAGAAAGGAGAATCGTCAAAATAACGAGTTCGAATTCTTTGATAATTACAATATTTTATTTGTACTTCATATAAGTAAAATGTAAAAAGATACAAAATTTAATCTCGGTTTCCTTTACAGTTTTTTTTTATGTTGAAAAAAAATAATGCCGTACTGTGCACAAAAAGGGATATCTCCTTCTCTATTATTGCCTGCTTCGACACTTAAAAAATAGCTGTTAATATGCTTCGAACCAGATGATTGATTTGAATCGTTCCTAAAATATTCTGTACAACATGTACAAGGTAGCAAAGAAGGTCTTATCGCATTGGTCTGTTTCCTTGACGAGAATCGCTGTAACGAACAGTATTGAAACCTTATTTAGCAGCCAAAAAATTTCCTCCTCCTTTTACACAAATTATTATTTTTTAGATCTTTTATACATCTCTCATTACCTAATAGCCTACTCTAGAACTTCAAAAATCTCTTCCTTTAAAATTTATCAATCTCTAAAGTCAGCACACGCTTCCTTACTTTTCCACGACTTCACGTATTTCTTCCCCAGCCGTTACTGCAGTGAGGCAATCTGAAGTGGGAATAAAGGGCAGACGATATTCTAACATTTGTTGCGAATAGTTAGTTTTCTGAAATGCATCAAATAATAACCGATGCCTCGCAGGCGACCAGAAAAGGCAGCTGTTGTTCAAATACTGTCCACTTTTTATCCTCCAAAACCTTCGATGCGCAAGCCAATGCTCTACAAGTAAAAGAGGGAAATTTAATAATATCAAAGTTTATGTGTGCTGCAAATAACACCTTCAATTTTTATAGGGACGTTGTTTATTTTGAAAATACCATGTAGGAGATAAAACTGATTCTCAGATCTTTTCTCTGCTGCCATCATTCGTTCTTGAAGAATAACTTATTCTTTCCAAATTCTACTAAGATGAATGCTAGTATATTAGAATTTGACAGAAGATTTATTTTTTACTTTTATAAGTGAAACTAACTGCTTTTACCAAAAAGAGCTTTCAAATATAAAAATAATTTCGAATGATAATTTTCTAGAGAATTAATTATGTAGATTTGGGAATTTATTTAAAAAAAACTAATGATGAAATGTTCAAAAAATTTTTATAATATGTTAAAATATAATTGTCAAATGCAGCTTATTAGCTTTAAGGTCAAACTTTGTTTTTTAAGGATGGAATATTATTTTTTTCCGCTCTTCACAAATTTCAGTTGAAAAATAAATTGCAATGTTCCCTCAAAAAAATTATTTTTTTAAAAAAATAAAATATCGCATTTATGTACAGGAAGTCCCAAAAATAGTGCATGCATTTATGCCCTAATTTATTGCACCAATATATATATTTTCTGCATTTAAAATCAACAAATAAAATGAGCAATTATATGAAGATATTTTGGGATCTATGGAAGTTTATAATGTAAAGCTAAAAGTTAAAAAAATATTTTTATAACGTCCAAAAATGCCAGTTAGTATATATATATATATATATATATATATATATATATATATATATATATCCTTATACAAAGTTTTAGACTTTTATTTGAAAATTTAAAGACACATTTTAATTTTTCCATTTATAGGAGTTAAAGACTAATTTAGAGGAAAATATTTAATTCAGAACTGTACATTTATTTAATTCAAAATGTGATCGGCAAATATTTCTCTAATATTGTATCATTTAATCCTCATGATTTCAAATTTGCCAATATGTGTAATTTTTTTTTTGCCGCGATAGTTAAAACTTCGCGTTACAAAGAAAGGGAAAGATACTTGAGAACTTTAAAATTTCAGATATTTTAGATGAGCGGTGCAAATCCAAAATCAAAACATTTACTTACAGTTTTGTGTGTGATAATAAGCTTTCCAAAACAATGACGTGTTTAAACAATTTGGAACATTTTTAAATGTATGGAATCGTAATGTCAACCTAACCCTATGCTTGCGTACAATAATGTGGTCAGGACTCAATATTCCAAAATCACATTACAGAGAATACTTCAAAGTGCAAATGGAAATTCAAACAGTTTCCATGGATCTTGTGGATCAAAAATCAAATCTTGATAATCGCCTAAAATTTGAACAATTGGAGCCCTCGAGGGATGGAATGAAATCCATTTTTCCTGAGAAATGTAATTTTTGCAGATAAATTTCACTTTAATTGAGTCGAAAGCGTTTAGTTATTAAAAACGAATCTTTCTGAAATCATGAAAGACCATTTTTAGTATAAACATTTCTTTTCATCAATGGCAATTTTCTATTTAAGTTTGGTGTGATATTATCATTATTTCTATTTCAATGCTCATTCTCAAAATATCTATTTTCTACAACAATATGATGAATGACGATACTTAAATTCAATCGATTTCAGATTTCGGACATTCTTCTTTGTACAACCTCCCGCTGCTGATGTAGAGATCTTTGCCGATGATTTCGAGAGCCCTGTCTTAATGTGACAAGAAATGAACGGATTCATCTGTGAAGAAGTATTAAAAGCAGAATATTTTTACATTGTATAGACGTTGAAGGCGTTCATTTTGAACAAGTGTTAAAATGATTCGATTGACATATAATTCTATCTTTTTAAAACGTCATGAAATCTAATAAGCATATTATTATTGTCTGGTTCCTTCATTTTAGTACTTATTGTGACTAAGGTATTATTTCAGAAATAAACACTCGATCAAACAGTCTGAGGCATAAAAGAGTGGTTCTACTTTTTAATACCTTAGCAAACACTGAAGATAGATACATTAAATTATGTGTGCTTATGAATATAAGAGATATATCTTACTGACTGCCGCTTTATTTAAATGTTTTTAAAACATTTAATGTTGTAACTTTTATCATGTCAGAACAAGATGTTGTTTTGGGAATGAGTTTTGTGGCGTCAACAAAAATCCGTAATCGAAAAATAAAATTATTATTATCTGCACGAGCATCTCAAAAAAATCAGCCTTTAATAACGTGATGTCATTGCATTTACAAAAGCTCTGATTAAAACAAATCTGTTATTGACTACAGCAAATAAAACCTAGAAAAATGTAATTTTCAGCAAGCGGTTATATGAAATGAAATAAAAAGGAAATGGGATGTTTTTATAAACAACTAGCCGCCTTTGGCGACCGGTCGGTTCGCCAGTATAATGCTCGCTAAAATTTTCATATAATATTTTATGTAGCTGTGTCTCATAACAGGTTTTTCACCAAAATATTTTTAAACCAAACAAATTTTGATATTCATATAATTCATTTATAGTATTATTTTCTTCTAATGTTCTGTTCAATGAACTACTCATCTTTCTCTTTCTATCCGAGCAATGATTGTCCCGAAATTGATAATTTACTTAAATGGTGGAGGAAAAGTTTAAAATTCTACGTTTTTTATAGAATAATGAGATTCAAATTTTCATAAATGTAAACACACGAAACAAATAAATACACAATTGGTTTTTAAGGGATGCGAAAGTTTAAAAACTGCTTGGAAAATGCCGCGCACAGAGGAAATAATGGTGACACACACGCACACCCTTCTTTTCTTTATTTTTCTATTCTTTTTTTCTTCCCTACTTTTTTTTCTACAAATCCTTTTTGCCCTCTGTTATTCTTTTTTTCTTTATTTATTACTTTATTATGACTTTATTTTGAGCAGACATAGATTAAATATCCATACAGACTAATAATAAAAGCAACTATTTTCTTTCTTTTTTAAACATCCCGTTATCTATGAATGAAAACCAACTGACTTGGCGTATTTCTTTCTAAACAAATCATAATTTATTATTTCCTGCTATCTTACTCAGTTGGTGTGGGGGAAGGAAATGAAGTTTTTTGGCGGGAAAGTAAGAAAAGTGTCGTTTTAACTATTTTCCTCGCAGTTTTTTAATTTTTTCTCTCCGTAAGAACCATCCTCGTGTCTTAACGAAAATATTAAAATAAAAATTAACCGAATCGGTCGAGCCGTTCTCTAGTTTTGCGCTTAGCAACGCATTTCGAGTTGCATTTTTATTAATATAGATAAATCCATGACAATGTTTTTTGATCGTGTACAATACTAAAGTGACTAAGTCAGTGAAACAATTAAAACTAATGTTGTTGTTGTGTTGTTAGTAAAGGCGCTTGTAATGGACAAGTCCTCCCGCTGATACAGCAGCAGATTTAAGCCGAAAGGAGCGACTCTTGTTTATTGAAGCAGCGCCAACTAGGGCCAAGACTACGACTTAGCTACACACACACCACATTTGCTTGCACAATCCCTTTTTACAGGGGGGGGGGGACAGTCACACATCTCACAGACAGCACACAGAAGAACAACCATGCCCACACCGGGACTCCCAGAACACGAGGCAGGCGCGCTATCACTGTGCCAGAAAGTCGGTATTTAAACGAATAAAAATATAATTTACCTTGCACGAGCTTGTGGTGCTTGGCCCTTCAAGAAATGATGTTCTGACAGGATACATTGAAATATGCATAGCAGATTTCATTTTAATCTTTTATTTATTATTATTCTCTACAAAAAGGCTCAGATATAAATGTTTTAATTAATTTAACGAAACCTCTTTATTGTAAACATTAATCTGATTGCAATGCTTAAGAAAATAAACGCTTCCACTTTTTGTTGACAATTTGCATACGACTGCTTTTATGGAAAGCCTGTTTGCTTTTTTAGCATGTTAGACGGCTACCTTTCCTATTTGTCTTTGCTCCCATTAACACACAGGAAACTAACGATCTAAAAATATTAAATAAAATAACTTCTTCTTTAATACAGCATTGGTTTGAGTCTTTTTTTTCCGCGTCCTCGATTTTTCTGACAATATATAAACCTAAAGAATCAAGCAAAATGGTTATCCTAGTTTATTTGTTTATTCTCTTGATTTATTTACTTATTTTTTGGCTTCTGGAGTTGTACTACATCAAATTTGTAAGAGATGGAAATAAAAAATATAATTCAATAATTTTTATCCCTTTAAGATGTAAATTAAATTATATTTTAAAAGTGAAAATATATTACTGCTCTTAAGACATTTTAATGTTTTTAAAGCGAGTTTATGAGTAGATAATATTTATCCTTTAGCAATTTTAACAGAATTAATCTATTCTAATGAAAATCGTCTGCTCGTGAACTTTGCCAGAACAAAATGAAAAGTTAAAAGCATCTGCGCGAGCCTCTTGGAATCGTCTGACTCTATTTCCCGCTTTTGCATTACATTTATCGTGCCATTCTTAAGGAAATCAATGCGATTGGCTATTATTTTTCCCGCGTATTCCGCGCGATTATTCCATACGTCTATTAAATACAATAACCAACGATGTCTGATGATTGGAATAATCCGAACCATTATGATCACAAATATTATCAAGGATATTGTTCTGAAGAATACGTTGCTGCATGACGGTATATATATTGTGCCGATAGACCAGTGTTTGCATTAATGAAAAGCTGCGCTATTTTTTATTCCTCGTTTCTTCCCTGCTCAAACGAAGAACTAGTTGAACTGAGTAAGTGTATTTATTCATTAAAATTTTTTTCTAAATAAAAGCAACTGTTTCTGGTAGTTCAAAACTATTAGGAATGGACACTTACTTTGTCCATTGCACTGTTTCTGTTATCCTTGTACAATGTATTACATTTTCAATGTGTTAGCGGAACTACTAATGTGCCCTGTTTCTGCTAATAAAGAAATATTGACATATATTTAAGGTAAAAAGTTCTGTCGAATTCTTTGTTCTAGAACCAAAAGATCGCCCGTTTAATTTACTGCACTTCTTTTAAGCTATTCGAAAATGAAAATTTCTTACAGCGAAGGCACATTTTTTTTAATTAAAAAATTCTTCTAAATGCGTTCTTCAAATGTTGAAGGCGTCCTAAACTTGTTGTGGCTTGAACTTACGAAACTATAAAATAACACGGAATATCGTTTTAATTATTTACTAGCAGCCTTTCTTTGGCTACCAGCCGGTTCACCAAAATTAATGTCGGTTAAAAATTTAATTAATGTTTTATATATATAATTTGGTCTCATTATATGTTTTTCAACAAAATATTTTTAAGCTTCAAATTTCGATAGTCATATAATTAATTCACTTATACTATTATGTAGGCCTTAAGCAATCCTAATCTTTGAACTCCGCACCTCTTTTATTTTCTATCTGTGACCGTAAAATTCAGTTTTGAATTAAAGTAAAAATGATGGAAGTGCACTTAATATAAAGGTCATTTTACTCAATCCAAGCATGTCTTTAAATAAAATTGAGAACTGAAAGCAGAGAGGTCTGATATTGAAATTTTATGTTCACTACAGAAATTGAAACATAATTTTTCATAATTTATAAAAATAATTATTCAGAAAACATTTCACGGATTCAGTGAAATATTCAGTTTCTAAATTAATTTTTAAATGCATATAAATACTTTCAACAATAATATTTTTTTTGGTTTATAAATATAGTTAAAAAATTATGAAGTTTAAATTTATAGACAGTCCTGTCGTTTTAAAATCACATGTTTTTATAGAATAGTGATATTGAAATTTCATAAATCGGTTACCTTATATTGTTGATTTAGTTGATTATAGTTCCAATTTTTTTTATTTTAGGTCTCAAATCAAATGACAAAAAAATTTAAAAATTAATTACTTCTGCTAATTAGTTAATCAGAAGAAAATTTAAAAGTTGTAATTCGTCGCATTTTTTACTTCAATTTATCAAGAATATAATTATATATTTCACTTAGACCATTTATAAAGAGATGCATGTCTATTACAAAAAGTTTACAAATTAGCTGTTAGGCTCCGATTATAGAAGATGTTTTGTAGATATTAAGCCATATTTGCCTTAAATAAAACTGTTTAATTGATGTTGATTAATATATGTATTGTATAATATAATCGAAAACGTTTCCTTGTCTTTACTATCCAAAAATATCATGTTTCATTTCATGCAGACATATACTGAAAATTAGTTTTATATGTTTCATTTGGAATAATAGTTGATTTTTTTTTATGTGAGAACTTGATATTTTTTTGGTTAGGAGTTTTTGATGTTTCCGAAATATACGTTCAAAAAATATGTTTACCTGCTTTTACCAATATTGCATTATTAATTATTACGTAGGCTTCTTTGAAAGCAGATGCGTTTTCAAAAATCCGACCTGCTTTTGCCAGTATAGCATTATCATTATGTATGCTTCCTGGAAAGCAGATGCGTTTTTATTTCGGCACGATTCATTAAAATGTGGAGATTCTTAACTTAAGGCGAATTTTTTGATTTGTACAATGCATCTTCTTTATATAAGTAAAAGTAACAATTAAAATCATGTCCTATTGTTTTAAAGCTTAAAAAAGAAGGCAAAAATGTTTTTCTTCAACAGAAATAATTAAGAGTTTTTTTTATATTTTCTTTCAACTTATTGAAAATTGCTTTTTATTCGTGGTTTCTATGAAATGGCGTCATATTAGAGTTCGTTTACGATTTCTTACTTTTAAATAATTAATCTTGCTCTCAGAAGATTATCGTTTGGAGTTTTTTTTTAATTCTTTTTTAGTTTTAACTATCTTCCTTTTGTAATATATTTTTATTTTGTATTTTTATTTATTTTAATTGTTTCATTCGATTAGTATAATTTTGGTATTGAAAACAATCACAAAACATTTTCTCTTGCATTTATTGTTTTAAAAAATATCACGTTTTCTATTTATTTCATTTCCGAAAATCATTTTCTGAAAATTACATTTTCCTAGGTTTTATTTGCGGTTGTCATTAATTTATTTTGTTTAATCAGAGCTTTTGTAAACGTGATGGCAACACTTTGTTAAAAACTTATTTTTTTTAGATGCTCGTGCAGATAAATTTTATTTTAATTTTATATGAAATTAATTTTTAAAAAATACGATAAAATTAAAATTTATTTTTAAAATGCATTAAGAATAGAATTTTAATTTATAGGTAAAAACATCAGTATCATTAAAAAGATAATTTTGTGAGCTTTAACTTGATTTAAAAATTAATTTTGTGGTGTTATATTTTCGGATGCTATGGCGAAAAAACATCAAAATTTCGCTAAGTTTTAATTAATTAAAATGTTAATTAAAAATTCAAAAAAGTTATCCTAGGTGCACATTTACGACACCCAAGGTATACATTTGCCAAATTTGGTAGCTGTAGGATAAACGATCTGGCCTGTAGATCGTCGACACACACACACACACACACACACACACACACACACACATTGAGCTTTATTATAATATAGATTTAGATTTATTATAGATAGATTATAATATAGGTTAAAGATAAAGATAGATTTGTCTTTAATGTTTTAGAAATGAAAAGGAAAAGATACTCAGTTTTGTCGTTCAAAAAAAGTAAAAATTCCATATGGCTGTAATAAGGATAATTTTTAGAGTAAAATGTGGAAAAAAAGTTATTTAAAGTAACGGTCCTAATTATTAAAATTATTGTAGAGTTCAAATTAATAACTGGCGACCTGGGATACTAACATTTAAAATGAATAGGGTTGAAAACGATAAAAATATCAAAGATCTAGACAAGAACAGTGCAAATTAAGGATACAAACTACTCCTAATTTTACTATATAAAGCACAAATCGGTATAATCGTTAGCAAAAGTTCTTTATTCTTATCTTTCTGAATTTAGAGTATATACAGCAATTGTGACCATAAAGGTTTATAGAAACTGGATATTAATGATCTCTACATTATTTGATGAGATTAGCATCTTAAAATCTAGTTCAGAATGAAGAATTAACTTGTTCCAGAAAACTGCGTGTCCATCATATTAATTATAACAAAATATCTGTTTAATCAATAGTAGAAAAACGTTGAGTGCTTGAAAATACCACAGAGTAAACGAATTAATGTTAGCAAAGCTGGAGAATGTAAAAATAATTCTGTATCACAGTCACAGTTACTCTCATGTTTAAGTAGATATAATAAAACAGTGAACTGTGTAAAATCAGTAAAATAAAATGCATGCAATCAAATAAGTATTTAATAAATAAAAAAAGATTAAACGATCAAATCTGCTATGCATATTTCAATATATCATATCAGAACATCATTTCTTGAACGGCCAAGCACCACGTGCTCTAGTAAGTTAAATTATATTCTCATTCATTTTAAAGGTTTCACTGAATGAGTCACTTTGGTATTACAAACGATCCAAAAAACTTTGTCTCGCATTTATTGTTTCAAAAAATATCCCATTTCCTATGTATTTCATTTCATGTAATCACGTGCTCAAAATGACATTTTTCTAGGTTTTATTGGCTGTAGTCATTAATCTTTTTAAATCAGAGCTTTTGTAAATGCAATGGCAACACGTTAGTAAAAGCTGTTTTTCTGAGATGCTCGTGCAGATAATAATATTTTTAATTTTCGCCTGCGGATTAAAATTTTTATTTTTCATCTACGTGCTTTTGTTGACTCCAAAAACCTCCTCCCCAAAACAACATCATGTTCTGACATGATAAAAAAGAAAGTTTTTCAGTTTTTATGTTGCTAATTCGCTACAGATTCAAAACGACGCTTCTCAGTTAAAACAATCGTGAACAATAAAGTTTCTAATTTTAATGAATAAAATGAGTAAACGTGACTATTTTCCAGCCTTAGTCAACCTTATTGATTGAAACTTCAAATCGAAATTTTACCCAACATTGTTCGCTTTCACAAAACTCTTTTAAAAATTACTATAACTATTTTTAAAACGCGAAACTCTAAAGTTTCAATTCGTCGCATTCAAGTTTACATATTACATAGAGTTACGCCCATACTGTGTAATGACTTCTGTGATTTCTAATAAATTCTGTGATTTCCATTCAAAAAGTTTTGAAAAAAGTTCCATGAGTTTCATACGTGCATAAAATTATTTTACTGGTATGAAATTTTGATAGATTTTCTAATAGTATTAGAATTGGCATCTAAACTTAAACAAAAAAAAAAGAAATTAAAAATTATTTTAGCACACTTTCAACACTCAAGGTACTTCATCTTTTCAGTTTCCTTCATCTAAAATTGTTTTCCCCCTCTCGACTAGATTGAAAGAGGAAAAAATGAGGAGCCTCATAATTAATAAAAGTATAACAAAAGCACCTAATATTGTTTTTGATTTTCCCTGCTTCCAGATTTTGGATGTCATTTTTTAAAGTAATTGCTTCTCGAAATAGGAAAGTGTTAGCTGTATCCAAGGAGGGGATAAAAGATGCATCGGAAAATGATCAAGTTTTTCATTTTTCTTCTCTGTTGATGTCAGAAGCAGTGTTTTGGCTTCGAGCCCACACATTCAACGAAAACTTTTATTATTGTTTATCAGCTGCTCTTCATATAATAAAAACAAAAACTGATTTTACAGACTTAAAATTTTCTGAAGAAAATGAATAGCAATAAATTTACTTCATTCTGAAATTTCGGCATATTTCCAATTATTAAAATAGTTTCTGATATTAATTTTCATTCCATTTTTATGAATCATTAAAAAATTAGTAATCCAAAGGGATTCTGAAAGAAAAACTTTCCTAAAGTTAAGCATTTCGTTTAGTACTTTAAGCACTGAAAGTGGTCTCCTTCTAACTTTCTCGCTTATTCTCTAATAATGATGAAATTTTGTTTTAGACACGTTTTTTCTCGATTGATTTAAACTAAAATTTCACACTGAAGTTGCAGTCATAAATCACGTACCAAATTTAAAATATTTTTCTCTTTGCGCTTTTAAGTTATCATTTATAGTTATCTGAAAGTACAGCATTCAACTCCCTATTGAATTTGATTCAAAATCGGGAGAGCGTCCTCAATAGAACTGTTAAATCTGCTTATTGAATTTCATCCGTTTAGCTCTCTGAGGTTTATAGTTAATTAATATTCAAATAGTTGGACAGACAGGCTCTCTTTTTATAGCCTTTCTAAAGAATTTTGTTAAAACCTATGAATTTCATCTGTATTTAAAGAATTAAAATAAACAAAATATCATCTGTCTAGCTTAGTTTTTGAGTTTTTCACAGACTGGCATAAAGTAAAAAAGGCCTTTTTCGAACTCGGGTAAGTCCAAAACATCAAGATTCTTGGAAACCTCGAGTCTCAGTGTTTGATGTTTGTGTTTTTTGTATGTATGTATGTTTGTATGTACGACAAAGTAAACTGTAAGGAGTAATTCTCATGAAAACTTTTTCCCATGATCTCTAGTAAAAATGTTATCCCGTATCACACTTTAAAATATTTTGAATTTGGATAAGGCAGAGAATGCTTTGCTTGGTATTGGCATGTAATAGTTACCAAATACTGATCATTGGTAAAACTATTGCAATACTTTTTCTATACTTCGAATACGAGAATGTATTAACGAAAGAATATAAATAAAGGGCTATCTGGTTCTAAGAAAGAGTTTTCAGCAGCACTGGATCCCAAGTTGATAAAAAGATCCAATCAACAATCCTTCGTGTTTGTGGTTTGGTTCCGCAAAATGCATTTTTTAAAGGAATAATTAATCCCGTTTAAATACAGTTTTAGAAATGTTCTTCTTGGTGTTTTTTAAAAACTTCTATATTTATATATATGATCCTAAGAGTTTTACTCCAGCTGAATTATTGCGTCGTCCATGTTAGATATGGTTTAAAAAGGATTATATTCAACTATAATAATATTTAGAATTGCTTCCACACTTTTTTTTAATTAATAAGTATGGTTCAAATAAAAAATTGTGAAATCGGCGCAACGGCTTATATTATAAGCTCACTAACTGAAACAATAAAAATATTGTTTCATTAATGAGAAAAATTCCACGGAAAGAAAATTGGCCTTACTGAATTTTTTATCATGTCGGAACCTGATGTTGTTTTTAGGATGAGGTTTTTGGCGTCAACAAAAATCTGAAGGCGAGAAATAGAAATTTTACTCTGAAGACGAAAAATAAAATTTTTATTATCTACATGAGGATCTCAAAAAATCAGCTTTTAATAACACGTTTCCATCTATCACATTTACAAAAGCACCAATTTAAAAAAATATTTTAATAAAACCTAGAAAAATGTCATTTTGAGAACATGATTATATGATTTGAAATAAATAGGAAATGGGATATTTTTTAAACAATGAATGCAAGACAAATTTTTTTTGGATCGTTTGCGATACTAAAGTGACTCATTCAATGAAGCAATTAAAATGAATAAGAAGACATAATTTAATTTTTACGAGCAGGTGATGCCTGTCCACTCAAGAAATGATGTTATGACATGATACATTGAAACATGCATAGCAGAATTCATTTCAATCTTTTTTATATTTTTTTCTTAATTTCAGAGTGGAATAAAATTGCTTCATGTGCAACAATATGCAACATAAAAGATTTAAGGAAAAGCATAAAAAAAGTAATTGGTCTTTCATTTAAAAAATTAAAATTTTGAAAAATTCGTTATTATTGAGACAACAGAAGTGCTTTATGTGTCAAAATTGGTATCTCTAAATCCAAACATTGAAAACTATTGTCTTATAATGTAATTAAAACATTTTAATTAAAGGAATTTTATCGATTTTTGAATCTTTAATTTGGTAGTTCTGAATCCAATAAAATTCAACATTAGAGCGTTTTTAATGATTTGTGAGAAATGAAAATATATAGATTATATTCAGCTCATAAATACAGCTAAAAATTCAATTTTCGGCTTAATTTACGAGCCCACTTACGATTTTAAAGATCATGTCCTTTGTATGACTCTGAGGTTTTTAATCAGTTTTCTACGCATGAAAATCTCAATTATTTGAGAATTTTTATCACTTTATTTGTGTTGCCACTGTTTTAATTTCATTCAGTACCTAAGCAGGAAAAAAATGTGTATAATTCATATTATAATATTAGAATGGTAGTAGTACACTTATCAATTTAGAAAAGTAACAAAATTTCATAGAATAAAATATAATTATAATCATAGAAAATAATGTATCATAATGCATGGACTTACATGAAAGTATTTCAATTGGATATTTTTTTAAGTATTTTACTCCAAGCCATTAAATTCCAATGAGTCCAGTATTTATTCAATCGTTACTTACTGTGTGTATTAACATAGAAGTGCCAACAGTAATTTCAGTTTTAATATCATAGGTTGAGACTATGAGTCACAGCGGTTAGAATTTTCTAGAATAGTTTATTAACAGATGCTATTCCTGTTTCCTATTCCTACTCCTGTTCCTATTCCTGTCCTGTTATTCCTATTCCTTTCCTATTCCTGTTCCTATTATCGCCTATTCCTATTCCTGTTCCTGTTTATCGCCTGTTCCTATTCCTGTTTTCCCGTTCCTGTTTATCGCCTGTTCCTGTTCCTATTCCTATTCCTGTTTTATCGCAAATGTCATTTGTTGCTTGACACACGATATAGGAGAACGAGCTCTTATCTCAGCAAATGCGCGTTGCGGTGTCACAATACACACGAATTATTTACATGAACGAATTGCGATGAAATCCTCTCATTCATAACACTAAGGACAATTTATGTAGATAAAAGTCATGCACCATTAAAGGCTTTTAATGTGTTAATCAGTTAATATAGTTGATAAGATGATAGATATTTAAAAATTCAGGAGATATATTTAACAATTTCAGCAGATGTGTTTAATTTCTGTACAAGTAGAAAGAGAATTGTATGAATGCGCTTTTATAATAATGCAATAATTCACTTTACTTTAGAAATATAATTGTCATGAGAGGTATAAGTGTTTCAATTGAAACATAATTCATCTGTCAATCTGAAGATATACAGAATTGGAAATAATGTTTAATAATTTTTGGACGGATGGAATTTAATTCATAAAATTGATGTCTATCCCTCAAAAAGGATTGCTTCCCTGCGTTTCAAGGAAAAGAGATTTGCTGAAATAGTAACGGCTGCTGAACAGATGCCGAATCCATGATCGAACTCTCTAAACCTAAGATATAAGGTCTCTCGTTAGCAGTCGCTGTGATGGGGTAGGAGTAAAGCACGTGAGAGGTTGAGTTTGAGTTCTAAGTTTCAGGTCGAAATCTAGCATGGGAAAGAAAAATTTCCTTCAATTTTTTTTCTTCAGAACTTTAGGCAAATTTTATAGTTTTTTCACAAAACTTTCATAATTACAAAAAGGCTACTAAGATCATTACACAGAATTTTCTCTTAAAAACTTAAGAAAGTGTAATCGAATGGTCCCTAATATTCCGTCATAGGATATTAGAATCTCTCGCCATAGCATATTTCACTGTGGATATTATGTTCTCTGATGTATTTAATCGAATGAGGATATTTATCTAAACCAGTGATGTAAAGTATCTTGTTAGCAATCACTGCGATGGAGTATGAATAAAGAGAGGTAGCAATCGAATTTGAGTTTTAGGTTTCTAGTACAAATCCCTCATGGAAACAAAAATTTTCTTTAATTTTTTTTTTTTGAAATTCAGGCATATTTTATAAATATTTGACACAACTTCAATCACTTTAAGATAAAGAATACTCAGATTATCAAGCAGCATTTTTTCTTTAATGTTTAAGAAAAGAATATTGCCTAATATCCCGCCTTTGAACATAAATTGTGCAAATTCTCCTACCTCGCTAGTCGAACGAGGATATTTCTCTCAAAATAAGAAGTAGGGGCTCTCGTAAGCAGTCGTTGTGTTGGTGTAAAGCATGCCAGCGATGTAGTTTGTTTTTGTTCTTTTAGATTCAAATCTCACATCAGAAGAAAAAAAAATTCGAATTTTACGAAAGTTTTATAATTATTTGACACATCTTAATCATTTAAAGTAGAAGACTACTAAAATGATAAGCATTTTGTTTTTGTTTAAAACTTTTGTTGCTTTTCATACTAATGGCACTTGCCGTGGACAGGCACGCTGATGTATCAGCGGATTTAAGCCAACAAGGGACAAGGGACTCATCACATTCGTTTGTTGGATTTTTTTTGTAATTTTTTTAAGAACTTTAATCATTTCAAGAAGACTATTTTGATAATAAATTAGTATTTTTATTAAAATCTTATGAAATTATAATCCAATTGTCGCTGACATTTTGAAATAAGAGATACATGGTGCATATTTCGTTTTTTGGGCTCCATGGACGGATGTGGATATTTCTTTCAACAGCAGAATCCGGGTTTAACTTAAGCAGCGACTGTGATGGAGAAAGGGTGAAATGCACCAAAGACTGGTTTTGATTTTCTAGTTTTGGTTCGAGGCTCGCAAAAAAACAGAACAGAACGCCGTCTCATACCTCCGTATCTGTGACGATTCTGGTTACGGTTTGGTGGGCATGTTGCGAGAATTTTATTTAAGTATTAAAATATTTTTAAAAAAACTATTTGCAGAATTTACAAGCATATAAGATATGATAGTGAGAAGAGCCGTTTACAGAGATTTTCGACTTTGAAAATTTATTTGAAACTATTATAGGCTGAAATATAAAATGTGTTATGATGTACACACATTCTGTGTTCAGTTAATTTTATGACACACTACGGGACGTTACAGGTATTAAAATGAAATAGAAAATAATTTGGCTGGTTCGAACGAAGAGTAACTCCGCTTGATTCTAGTGTATAATAGGAAACTGCTTGTTTTTATCCTCAGTCTTTGTGAGCATGAGACTTGATGTTGAGGACTAGGAAGATGAGAATAGATTTCTATTTCCACTTATATATCTAATTATGCTAGGGATTTTTTGCCTGAATAAACGGTTGTTGGCGACCCTTTTCAGCCATTCCAGTTCTTGGCTTGGTGATGGTTTCTTCATAAGCCAAGAGATGGTGAGGATACATTCCATGGCATAATGAATTGCCATGTCAGTCCCACCACAACTGCACTGGTCACTCTCAGACAGGTTGAACCTTTTAAGGTAGGCAGGAAAAGAGCCATGTTCTGCGAAGAAAATAATATCCTCTCTGATCCAGTTTGTCGGATGAAGGTTGACTGAAGGCAGAATAATGAAAACTTTCCTGCCTGTATCACCATTGCTCCAATATCCTTGCCATTCCTCTAGCATGTCTTTCCGGAGCAGGGCTTTTATATATGGTTTGGGAAGTTTTGTTTACATATATGATTGCCCATTTCGAGTTGAGCCCTCTGATAGTTAGTCTGCTTTTTCGTTGCCTACATTTCCTGCATGCGCTTTAACCCATGAGATCTGTATTGTTGGTTTTGTAAGCAAGATACCAAAAAGTTCTCCTGCTATTTTGTTTGTACTCTTTGGATTAGAAGATGTGATGATACTATCTGTATTGTCGACGTGTATTTTAAAAGTGTTGTTGTTTGTAAAATTTGTTGTTATAGAAAAATTACTCGTTTTGCGTTTTCACTATTTGCTTTAAATCATTAAATGGCGTAAAATATTCTACTCTAGCATAATTTTTTGATAAATTATTTATAGAAATTGTAATCGTTTGGTCAGGATTATCTGGTTCATGTGGCGTTGGATTCGCATCCCTTGAATTACGAGTTCGAACACCATATATAGAAAGGAGATTGGAATTTTCCAGAAAATTCGCTTTTTAATTTGCCGCTTAATATTGAGATTTTGTCAAATTTGTATGTATGCTTGTATTACCTGTAATTATTTAATAAGAAGTAAATAAATTAAAAGTTTTCTTTGTGAACCTAAGAAGGAAGTGATTTTAAAAAATAGTTTTTTATATTACTTGTTTTTCTTTATTTTTAGGATTGATTAGATTTTTAATTATTGGACAGACATTTTATCATTTGAAGAAGACTATTATGATAATGAAAATTTCGAAGAGCGAACACAGACATTTTGACATAGGAAAAACATTGTGGACTCTTCATACTTCGATATGCATGGACGGCTGGACTAGTTCTCTCAACAACAGGAGAAAGATATGATATGAAGAGTGGCTGTGATAAAGTAGAGATGAAGCTCACCTGAGGCTGGTTTTGATTTTAAAGTTTCAAGTTCTTGGTACCGGTAATATACAGTTTATTTTCATTTCAGTTTTTAAGGATTTTACAAAGATTTTTTAATTATTTGACAGGCGTTTAATGATTTCAAGAAAAATAGTATGATTATGAAATTTTCATCGAATGGTTACAGAACTTTTGCCACCGGTAATAAATATATTGTGGATAATACATTTTTCGATTGCAATGGACGAATGTGGATATTTCTCTCAACAGCAGAATTAAGGTTTGACGTTAGCAGAGGTTGTGAGGAATTAGGCATAAAGCGCTTGAGAGGGGGATTTTGTTTTGGGGCTTCAGGTTGGAAAATCGCGAGAGTTAGATTTTTTTTAGGATTTTAGGAACAATTTATATTTATTGGCCATATGTTTCAACATTTGAAGAAGAAGAATATTCTGTTTATGAAGCTTTCATCGAATGTAGACAGACATTTTACCCCAGCCCATTAATGATACTGAATTTTTCGATCTCAATGGACGAATGCGGATAGTTCTCTCTCAGCAGAATTTAGGTTTGACCTTAGCAGATGCTGTGATAAATAAGGGTTGAAACGCGTGAGAGGGAGGTTTTGTTTTTCGGTTTCGAATTGGAAAATTGCATGGTTAGATTTTTTTTCAGAATTTCAGGCACAATTTATAATTATTGGTCAGCCGTTTCAACATTTGAAGAAGGAGAGTATTATATTCATGAAATTTACATCGAATGGAGACGGACTTTTTACCATAGAACATACATTATTGATTCTGAATTTTTCTATCTCAATGGATGAATGCGGATAGTTCTCTCAACAGCAGAATTAAGGTTTGACGTCAGCAGAGGTTGTGATGAGTTAGGGTTGAAGCGTAGAAGAGATTGGTTTTGTTTTTGGGTTTCGAGTTGGGAAATTGCGTGGTTAGATTTTATTTTAGGATTTTTGGAACAATTCATAATGATTAGCCAGCCGTTTCAACATCTGAAGAAGACTATTCTTTTTATGAATGTTTAATCGAACGGAGACAGACATTTTACCCCGGCACACACATTATGGATACTAAATTTTTCAATCTCAATGGAAGAACAGGATAGTTCTCTCTCAGCAGAATTAAGGTTTGACGTTAGCAGAGGTTGTGATGATATAGGCTTGAAGCGTGGAATAGGTTGGTTTTGTTTTGGGGTTTCGGGTTGGAGAATCCGAGTGGTTAGATTTTTTTTAGGATTTTAGGAATAATTTATAATTATTGACTAGAAGTTTCAACATTTGAAGAAGAAGAGTATTAT
>JAOUZG010019641.1:0-11021 GCA_026289955.1 Argiope argentata
TGTGTAAAACATTCTTCAGATTTCAACTTCTAAATAAATAAAAAAAACAAATAAATAAATAAATAAATAAAACATTTCCATCTTCTGCGACTAAATCTGGCTGATTTATTCGGTTCTGAATATTGCACGTTTAGAACAATCGTCATTTTCATGATATAGGCCAATTATTCTAGAGTAACCCTGATTGGCTTCTTTCAGATCTTGATAAAGTGATCTAAAATCGCCAGTTTTTATAGAATAGTTATATTGAAATGTTCATAGATCGATCAGCTTTGATGATTGATTTAGTTGATTGGAATGCCACTTCTTTTTATTTAAGATCTTCGTATCTCAAGAATATTTAGTTATATATGATTCGCAGAGCAGATAAGATATGTAAAAATGTTAAAGTTGTCATTCTTCGGTATTTTTTACCCCAATTTAGTAAGAGTATAGTTATATATTTCATTTAGGCCAGTCGTTTAAAGATGCATGTCTATTACAAAAAGTTTACAAATTAGCTGCTGGGCTTTGATTACAGAAGATGTCTCGTAGATGTTAAGCCACATTTGCCTTAAATAAAACTGTTTGAATTAGTAATATATGCATTGTAAATTATCATAGAAAACGTTTCTTTGCATTTATTGATTGATTGATTGGTTTCAAATCTTGGGACTTATAGCTGCTATGGTTTCTTTGCATTTACTTTTCAAAAATATCATGCTTATGTTTCTTTTCATGCAGACACGTGCTGAAAATTACATTTTTATATGTTTCATTTATTTTTTATCAAGTCAAAACATATTTTTTTATTAGTTGTTTTTGATGCCTCCAAAATATACGGGCAAAATATAATTTTACCTGCTTTTACCAATACTGCATTATTAATTACTACGTATACTTCTTTAAAAGCAGAATCATTTTCAAAAAGTTAACCTGCTTTTACCAGTATAATATTATTATTACGTATGCCTCTTTGAAAGCAGATGCATTTTTATTTCGGCATGATTCATTAAAATGCCGAGATTCATTGCATTCACGATGGCGAATTCTTTGATTTTCACAATGTATCTTCTTAACATAAGTAAAAGTAAGAATTTCAAAACATGTCTTATTGTTTTAAAAATTAAAAGAAAGCACGAATGCAAAAATATTTTACTTCTACTTAATAACAATTGCTTTTTGTTCGTTGTTTCTTTGAAATGACGTCATATCCCAGTCTGTTCACGATTTCTTACTTTAAAATAATTAATATCGCGCTCAGAAGATTATTGTTTGGTGGTTTTTTAAAAAAATTCTTTTTTAGTTCTAACAGTCGTAATTTTGTAACATATTTCAATTTAGTATTTTTATTTATTTTAATTCTTTCATCGAATTAGTAATTTTGGTATTGCAAACGATCACAGTAATGTTTCTTTTGCATTTATTGATTAAAAAAATATTATATTCCCTATTTATTTCCTTTCATATAATCACTTGCCAAAAATTACAATTTTCTAGGTTTTATTTGTGGTGGTAAATAACTTATTTTTTAAATCTGAGCTTTTATAAATGTAACGGCAACACTTTATCAAAAGCTGATTTTTTGAGATTCTTGTGAATATAAAATTTTATTTTTATTTTATACGAAATAAATAGTTGAAAAATTCGATTAAATTAATTTTTTAAAAATTCATTAAAAAAGAAATTAATAATAATAATAGGTCAAAACATTAGTACCGTTGAAAAGAAAATTTTGTGATCTTTAACTTGATCAAAAAGCAATTTTGTGCTGTTGTATTTTCAAAAGTTACAGCGAAAAAACTTTCACATTTCGCTTAATTTTTAATTAATTAAAATTATTAAAAATTCAAAAAAGAGCTACTAGGTTTACATTCTTGACTCCCAAGGTATACATTTGCCAAATTCGGCAGCTGTAGGTCGAATGGTCTGGCTTGCAGATTGCCAACACACACACATTGAGCTTTATTGTTAGTATAAATCTCTCTCTCTCTCTCTCTATCTATCTCTATCTCTGTCTGTCTGTCTGTCGATCGATGGATGGATGGATGGATGGATGGATTTATTGTTATTCATTTGTTAATGTCCCAGAAACTTCTAGAACTTTTCTAAAAACTTCTATATTACTCCTAATTTTTCTGTAAATGTATAAATTGGGATTTCCACAAGCAGTTTTATCAATTTTCTTGGCTGCATGTGACCAGTTGCTGAAAATAAACTTGATATGTGACGAGTTGAAGGTAATAAACTTGATATTGAGTTACTTCGTGGCATTTCATTCTTGGCATCTTCGCGTCAATATGATTTTGCCGTTCTGAGAGAAAACCGAACTTTAATCTTAAGTCATCTTTTAAATCTGTAATATCATATCGTTGATCCACGACCCTGGCGTCCATTTGTTGTATTTGTCGCCAAAGTTGAAAGCTTTGGAAAAATATAAAAAATATATATTATCTTACTTCTACTAGAATCTGGAGATTGTGCTTTAGGATGTCATGTAATATCACATCCAACGCCTACCAGAAAATATCCATAAGAATATATTTAAAAGCAGGAGAAGGGAAATTCTGCATCGTTCCATATTATATATAATTGTGAAAATTTAACCCTATGAACCCTGACAGACCCGCTCGACAGGGGGCCTAATTCAGTAGCTTTGGGGTGGTTAAATGAGTTTAAAAGGCGAAAATTATTTCTTTTCATCCCTTACAGGGCGATATCGGAAGGTCAGAGTTCATAGGCTTAAAGTAGATTAAAATTAATTTAATCTCTTGTCCCAATCTTTCTAATCACTTTATTTTTTTAGGTTAAATACATCGACTATAAGAACTTAAACGTACATGAAGCATTATGTGGAAAGAGTCCTATCAAATATAAGATAGTTGAAGAAACTCCAATCAAAGTGAGATACATACCAATTGGAAAAGCGTTACATACCCTGATCATGTTTAGTAAGTTATTTTTAAATCAAATAAAACTAGTTTTTGCCGATATTTTTGAATGAAAAAAAAATCTTAAATATTTTATTTAAAAAATCCCTTAAAGAATAATATTAGTTATTAATCTGCTTAATGCTCCTATTGAGTTTGTCACAAGTATAGTAGTAACGCAAGTCACAACTCGGAACAATTCTGTTAATAATGTATTCCAGAGTTAATTTCAGTTGGCCATTTTCATTAAATCTTGTTTATATATTTTGTCCCTAATCATGAAGTTTTCAAATTATATGAAGTTATAAAGTATACGTTTCGCTTTTTTTAAGTTACTCTCCCGAATACGAAGAATAAAGAAAGTATTGTAATCGTTGAAAAATTCGAACTCGAGATTTTGCCGAATATCTACGTTTTAGATTCATCTGAGTTCGAGAATACCTCTGAATTTTTGGAAAATATCTCTCTGTGGCAAGGATAACTCAAAACCTCTTTGAGATTGACATATGAAATTCGGTATATGGTCTTTAGGTACTTACGTATTAAACCGTCGATATATCAACAGTCCTCAACCCTCTCGGCCAATTTAGTTAGGTGGCCAGAACTCTTTAATGCCTTTCAGAATGGCTATGAACAGATTATCTTCCTTATGAAGTCTGCGCCACATAAATTATGACAAAGGGTAGTTCAAATGTTCCCTTTTCCTACCCCAATCGCTCAAATACAAATTTTAATCATTTTAACGAGTCAAAAAGTAAGAACAGGAAAAGCACTTAATGATCTTCTTCGAAACCACCAAAATGGCGGATAACAGTTAAGATTTGCACAATTTTTAAAATAATGATGGTCGTTTGCCATTATCATCTTTTTAGCATATCATTGGCATAGCCTTCAAATTTGGCTATAAAGATCGAAGGCTTAATACGTAAATACCTGTACCAAATTATTGGATTTCTCTGAAATTTTGGACAGAATTCATTCAGGGAAAGTTCTGTCCAGCTTTCCGATAACTACGAACGCTACTCAGTAACTAGGAAACGAAGATAGTAATACATACAAAATTCGGTCCATAGATTTACCATCTACCATGTAATCTTCTATCAAATATTAAGTCAAATCCAAAGTAGCATTGATCGTATCTCGGTCTATACTCTCAGCCACATACAAATGTGAAAAGTACAGTAAAGATATCAAACGAGTAAATACATCAAATTTAGGATATGATATTTCTGAATGCGTGTGCAGCGCTGTGTTAGTAAAAATTTTTCCTGGCAATTGGAAAAAATGGATCTAAAACACGAATTCAATTTTGAGATATCTTTAACTACATGCCTGAGATTATTCACCAAGACATTCGGGTATGAATCATAAAATAGATTCGTTCGAAAACTAATAAGTAAAAATACTAAATTCGTTCGTTACGTATTAGATCGCTGATCTTTATCGCCAAATTTGATAGTCTCACCAATGAGTTTCTAAACCACCAATAATGGTAAAAAATAGCCATTATTTAAAAAATTGTTTAAACCTTAATCGTCGTCCGCCATCTTGTTGGTTTCGTTGGAGTCGACGGTTTATCGCCAAATTTGAATCCGTCGCCGATGAGTTACAAAAATGTTGGCGACCATTGGTGTCAATAGTCTAATACATAAGCACTCTAAATTCATGCAACAGGTTAATATTTCTTAATTATGAATGTTAAGCAAGGCGTCCTCTGGGATAATTTTATTAGAGTAAATAAGATGAATTGCTGGAGAGACCATTCCCACTATTTTTATTAACTACTCCCTTTGCTGATAGCTGATTCGCCTGGCTAAAGAGTACTCTAAATTTCAGTTATTTTATGCAGCTGAATACAATTTTCAATGAAATTTCTTTTAAACTTCAAATTCATAGATTTGTGCGTGCAATTTCACAGTACATTTCTCTTATTTCCTGCCATCTCTTCTAAAATTTTAATTGTAATTTCAATCGAAAGTACTTAGCCAGTAAAAAAAAACTTAATTTTAAGACTGAAATATTGCTTGCTTTTTAAAAATATAAATTCAGAAAACAGAATTGTTCAGCATTAAAGTTTGGTGTACATTCCATAATATTTATTTTTCTTTTAACTTTGAGGAATATCTAAAAGAATCTCTCAGTAAAATTTCAATTTATCATAAAACTGGACCTTTAATTTTACTTTTAAAAACTTTGAATAAAGTAGCATAATATTTTATACTGTTTCAGTCAATAAATGTACATCTGAAAAAAATCTTGTATAAATTTTACAATGCCGTAAAACAATTTAATACACTCTAAATTTTTAATCTTTATTATCTTTACTTATAATAAAGTACAAAGTGTGTGTGTGTCTTTTGGCGATGTACAGATCACACCATTCGACCTAGAGCTACCAAATTTGGTATATGTAAACCTTGGGTGCCGCAAATAAGCACCTCGAAGCCCTTTTTTGAATTTTTAATTAAAAGTTTAATTAATTAAAAAAAGGCAAATTTTGAAGTTTTTTCGTTATAACTTCCGAAAATACTACAGCACAAAATTGATTTTTGCATCAAGTTAAAGCTCAAAAAATAAGCTATTCAATGATACTGATGTTTTGACCCATAATTTAAAACTTCATTTTTAAAAAAATTTTAAACATTTATTTTAACTTATTTTTAAACAATTTATTTCGCATTAAATAAAAATAAAAATCTTATCTACAAGAGGATCTCAAAAAAGGTTTTAATAAAATGTTGCCATTACATTTTCAGAAGTTCTGATTTTTTAAAAAAAGTTAATTAGTTCCAAAAATAAAACAGAAAAATATAATTTCCATCACTTGATTATATAAAATGAAATAAACACGAAATGTGATATTTTTTTAAACAATAAATGCAAGAAAAAAATTTCTTGATCGTTTGCAATATCGAATTTAATAATTCAATTAAATAATTAAAATAAATAAAAATACAAAATAAAAATATACTACAAAACTGCGACAGTTAAAACTGAAAAAGAATTTTTTGAAAAGCACCAAACGATAATTTTCTGAGCGCGAGATTAATTATTTAAAAGTAAGAAATCTTAAACGAGCTTGAGGATGACGTCATTTCAAAGAAACAACGAACAAAAAACCATTGATACCAAGTAAAAGTAAAATATTTTTGCATTCGTGTTTTTTTTTAATTTTAAACAATAAGACATCTTTTGAATTGTTACTTTTACTTAAACTTCAAGCCGGCTTGCTGGCACAGAGGTAGCGCGTCTGCCTCTGTTCAGGAGGTCCCGGGTTCGAGTCCTGGTTCGGGCATGGTTGTTATTCTGTGTGCTATCTGTGAGATGTGTGAATGTGCCCCCCTGTAAAAAGGGGTTGTGCAAGCGAATGTGATGAGTGTGTAGCAAAAGTCGTACTCTTGGCCCTAGTTGGCGCTACTTGAAACAAGAGACGCTTCATTCGGCTTAAATCTGCTGCTGGGTCCAGCAGCGAGCTTGTCCATAGGCAAGTGCCATTAGAAACAACAACAACAACTTCAAGGATATAAGGTATTGGGATTTATAGCGACAATGGCTTTTATCCCCGAACTACTTTTACTTATGTGAAGAAGATATATTGTGAAAATCAAAGAAATCGCCTTGGTGGTTGTAATTTATCTCCGCATTTCAATTAATCATCCGAAATAAAAACGCATCTGCTTTCAACGAAGCATACGTAATATTAAAAGTATACTGATAAAAGTACGTCAGCTATTTGAAAACGCATTTTCTTTCAAACAAGCATACGTAATAATTAACAATGCAAAATTTGTTAAAGCAAATAAAACTATTTTTTACCTGCGTATTTCGGAGACATCAAAAGTTTCTAACCAAAACAATATCATGTTCTCTCACGAGAAAAAATAAATCAACTATCATTCCAAATTAAACAAACAAAAATGTCATTTTTGGCTCGTGTCTGTATAAAATGAAACAAATATGAAACATGATATTTTTGGAAAATAAATGGATGGAAACGTTTTCTATGATATTTTACTTTACATATATTACTAATCCAATAAAACAGTTTTATTTAAGGCAAATATGGCTTAACATCTACAAGGCATCTTCTGTAATCAGAGCCTAACATCTAATTTCTTAATTTTTTTAACAAATGGTCTGAAATGTATAATTATAGATCGAGGGAAAAAATGCTGATGAATTACGACTTTAAAATTTTAACATATATCATCTGCTTTGTGAATTATATTGAACAAAATATTCTAAAGACAATAAGTCCTTAAAATAAAAAAGTGACACTCTAATAAACTGAATCAACTATCAAAGCTGATCGAGCTATGCAAATTTCAGCATAACTATTCGATAAAAACTGGCGATTTTAGATCTCAAAGAAGCCAATCAAGGTTACTCTAGAATAATTGGCCTAGATTATGAAAATGATGATTGTTCTAAACTTGAAATATTCAGAACTGAATAAATCGACCAGGTTTGATCGCAGAAGATAGAAATATTTATTTATTTATTTAGAAGTTGAAATACTAAGAATATTTTACAAATATGAATCTATAAGAACAAAGGAATTTAAACCATAATTTTTTGATATATATTTATAAATCTAAAAAAATGTTATTATTGAGATCATTTATATACATCTAAAATAAAATTAAAAATTGAATGTTTCATTTAACCTGTGAAATTTTTGCTGAATAATTCCTTGAGATCTTATAAATTATAAAAAAAATTATAATGTTTCAATTTCTGTATTGAACATAAAACTTCAATGTCGGACTATTCTGCTTTCAGGTCTAATTTTTATTTAAAGACATTCTTGGATTGAGTGAAGAGGTCTTTATATGAATTGGTTATATCATTACAGCTTTAATTTAAAATTGAATTTTAAGTGCACTGATAGAAAATCAAGGAGAGATGTGGATTTCAAATATCAGGACTGCTTAAGACCAACATAATAGTATAAGTGAATTATATGACTATCAAAATTGGAAACTTAAAACTATTTTGCTGAAAAACTTATTATGAGATTAATTTATATATTAAAAAATGCTTGAACCCTTTAGTCTTCTTTAATACTGGCGAATCGGCTGGTCGCGAAAGGTGGCTAGTAGTAAATAAATAACAGTTTTATATAAACTATAATTTTATATTTTCATAATCTAAACTAAATTTAACGTAAATAACTGCAGAAAAATTCATTTATAAAAGTTTCCCAAATGAAAAGGAGACCAATTGAATGAAAAAAATATCTTTATTGGAAATATAAAGAAATTAACATGTGCCTTATAACACTGGACCCATTATTTAAGTAGACTGTTTATGCCTTTGCTGGATGACAACGTAACGCAAAATGGGCAATTGTATAGGCAATCAAAGATTCCTAAACAACATAGAAAAGCCCTTCTCCAGAAAGACATGCTAGAGGAATGGCAAGAATGTTGGAAAAGTGGTGAACAGACAGACAATTTTTTTATATCCTGCCTTCAGTCAACCTTCATCCCACTAACTAAATCAGAGAGGATATTATTCTCTTCTCAGAACACGACCCTTTTCCTACCTACCTTAAAAGGTTCAGTCTTTCTGAGAGTGACCAGTGCAGTTGTGGTGGGATCGCGCGGCACTTCATTATGCTGCGGAATGTATCCTCATAATCTCTTGGCATATGAAGAAACCATCACCAAGTCATAGTAGTTTGTTTTTTGGTCGCTTTCTGTCGTTTCGTCAGAGAATTCAGGAGTATTTGAAATTCAGTAGTATTATGTTGAATTGATAATGTTTCCTTAACACTAGATTTACGGATGTTGATTATATACTTATTTTCACTGAAGTGAGCCAGTTTACTCGTACGAGAAAAGTGAATTTTTTAGCAAAGAAAATAGTTCCAAATCAATTTAAGTGAAATGATTATTATCAAAAAAAATTTGTCCACCTGTTTCTTTTGCATGATTGTTGAACTAGATAATTCTTCCGTGCGTCAGTGGCATGAATTTCTGTCATTGGAATTGTGTAAGTGAGGAATGGCAAATGAGAAGAGAAACAAATCGCGTGCAACTTGACTGTAGCCCAGGCCCGATAGGACCAATAATTTTCATGTTATGCGATTAATTGTTAAACTCTTCTGTCAGTCAAATCGGCTGACAACCGTGAAAATAGGTATACCCCATTCGATAATGCGAAATGAAAGGGTCTGCGGGAAGAGGAATGAACATTTAAACGTATTTCATTACCTAACTAAACATGAACGTATTGTTACGATTTTAACGTAGCAGGTTCGGATTGAATGGACTTTATTTGAGGACAGCACAAACAAATTTATTTACAGCTATTTACAGGATGACTTCATAAAGTAAAACTTCAGAAAACACAATCCAGCAGTCAACAGTCACTTACAGCGTAAATGCAAGTCTTACGCACAATAAACACAGTTTGCAAAACAGCTATAGTATAGCACAGCAACAGTAAATCACAGTGAGCTCAATAACACAGCGTTAACAGTAAACGCGAACACAGCTCACTAATAACAAGCGAGAATCCGCCAGTAAAGCGAAACGCTTCTCTTTGAGAGAGTAACTGCCAAAAAGCGGTAGCCCGTCTCTTATATAATCGGGCGAAAGTGCCGAGAGAAAACGCGGCGCAGCCAGAATTGTCTCGGGGTTACTAGAATATTTCTTTCGCCAAGTCAACTCGGCTGGCACGAAGCACCTTGTGAAGCGCCGCCAACGTTTTCACCGGATTTCGCCCGCTTGTAACAGTATGTTTTTAAAAAGTAATATTAAAGTTTTATACATATATATAGTGTTCAAATTTTCAATGAGTCATATTGGCTTGGTTCGTAAATCTAGTGTTAAGTCAGGAAATCATGGCAGTCAAAAAATCATAAACTATACAATCGAGCGCTGTTCCAATATGGACTCATTCATGCATAATACAACTCTACTTCCGATCAATTTCTTTCACTCTTTTAGGCTTTCACTGTTGGAAGTCGTATGCTGAGCACATCCCCTACCTCCCTTTATATCTCTATTCGGTGGCTATTACAACTGCAGTCATTCTGATAAAATCTCAAGTTAATTTGAACTCACTATCATGACTTCATTGCGATTTTTTGTTATTTATATTCATTTTAGCATCTTTTTATGTTTGTATCCCTTTTATAGTAACTGTTTTTATTAAATTTGTATTATAAATAAACTGGTTGGCGCTGTATAACCTTCTTATGTCAATGTCCTGGCACAGAGGTAGCGCATCTTCTTCGTAATCTAGATGTCCGAGGTTCAAATCCTGTTTAGGGCAGGGTTGATCTGTGTTTTATCGGGGAGGCGTGTGATTGTGCCGATCTGTAAAAAGGGGTTTTGCAAGCGAATGTGATAATTGGGTAGCTAAAGTCGTACTCTTGGCCCTAGTTAACGCTACTTCAAACAAAAGACGCTAATTATCATGTCAGAACATGATGTCGTTTTTGGCGTCAACAAAAATACGTAGATGAAAAATAAAAATATTATTACTTTCACGAGCATCTCATAAAATCTGCTTTTAATAACGCGTTGCCATTGCATTTACTAAAGCTCTGATTTAAAAAAAAATAAGTTAATGACAACAGCAAATAAAATCTAGAAAATGTCATTTTCATCACGTAATTATATGTAATGAAATAAACAAGAAATGTGATATTTTTTTTAAACAATCAATGCGAGACAATTTTTTTTGGATCGTTAGTAATACTAAAGTGACTCTTTCAGTAAAACGATTAAAATGAATAAAAATATAATTTAACTTGCAAGAGCACGTGGCACTTGGCCGTTCAGGAAATTAGGTTCTGGCATGACGCATTGAAATATGCATAGCAGATTTCATTTTAACCTTTATTTTATTATACTTCTTTCTTTAGAAAATGTCATGTTTTGTATTTATTTCATTTCTTACAAGCACGAGCTGAAAATTGATGTTACAAGTTTAGTTTTCAATAACAATTAACTCAATTCTTTCATTCATTTCATGTCATTAACTCATTCTTTCATTTCGTTCATCATTCATTTTCCGTAATAATCAACTCAATTCATTCATTTCATTGCTCATTCTTTCATTCATTTCATTTCATTCAATTTCTTTCTTTTCCAATTC
>JAOUZG010019643.1:0-11673 GCA_026289955.1 Argiope argentata
TGATTGAAAAAACTCGTAAAAAATAGTTCTTTTACATTTTATTGAGGAAATTAGAATATTTATTTAATTTAACGGAAACATGGATTTGAAAATTTGCAAATGTTAACAATAAATAAGGTATTTCTCCTAACAAAATATATGATCTTTACTAATAATTGTGAACGCGCTTAAATTACCATAGTAATCTTTATATTTTTTTTATCTTTTTAGTTCTGTTATCTATTATAGTTCTCTGGAAATCACAGTAATTTCATATTTAATGTTCAGATAGAATGTACAGTTATCTCTAATCGATAAAGTATCCGTTATGTTGTAATAATGAATTAGAAATTAAAAAAAAATACTATAAAAATTCGCATATCTGTGTAAAAAAATCACATGGAAAAAAAAATCGAAATTTTTATGTAACAGCTGAAACTATTTAAGAACACAAATTGTCTGATGACATGCAACATTCACTTATCACAGACAGTAATTTGAGTGCAGCTGGAGCTAAAGAATACAATATTTTGTCTGAATAAAATATTTTGGTAAACTTGATATGCAATATTTTAATATAATAGTAACAATGTTCATTGCCCTTGGATCGTTTATAAAAATGAATGAGCCCCTCAGATAATGAAACAGCATTTCAATTAAGTAAACTGTAAATATTGTGGTGAAGTTTAAAAAAAATTAATATTGAGTTTGTTGTTTATTTACATTTAAAACTTTGAATTGAATTTGGATGCGTATATGGCTTACTGAGATGAAATATTTGCAAACATTTTCTTCTAGAATTTTACCTTTTCACACCTATTTCCGATCGAGAGATCTTGTCCGATTAGAGGCAATAAATTTCTTCCCATTGATGACCAGCACCTGAAATACAAAATAATTTCATGGTAGTTAGAGGCGTGCTTTTTATTAGGCGTGCTTTAGATAAACGAAATATTATATTCCAATTTACAGTCTTTTAATTCATCTGATGTATTAAGTTATGCAATTTTTTATAATAATTCGCCTTTAAAAAAATAAATAAGATTTTATTTTGGTGGTACAGTTGATGGTATAATTTGTTTTTCCAGGAATAATTGAACATTTCAAGGTATTATTAAAATATTACACAGGATGTGCACTACCTCTGTAATTGATAGATATCTTATCCTTATTTAAATTTTTAGCATATCTGACCATTGTTTTCCTCAATCCATTTAAGATATTAATATATAATATTTTATTAAGACTGCAAATAAAAGTGACTTTATTATATAAAAAGTAGTATAAAAATCTTTTAACCCCTTAACCGGTTTGCCCGTACATCGATTTATAGAATTATGATAGTTGTAAAAAAATCATTCATAACAATTGTAATTCAATAATAAAATGACTTCGAATACGTAGATAAGCCAAGTATTCCATGGATTTCCATTTGAATCAAAATAAGAAAATATTCCCAAAATAGAAGGTGTCATCTTATTAGATAGTAAGGAAAATAAACCAGTTAAGGGGTTAGAGTCAACTCCTTCTTATTAACTGTATTAACTTCAAGGATCACCCACTAGTAGTTTAAAAAATGTATTTGAATTTGAGTGGATGAATGAAAAGTATTTTATTAACAATTAAAAATTTGAACATATAAGGAGAGTGTGAACTAATAACTATATATAATATATATATAAGGAGAGTGTGAACTAATAGTAGGAATTGAAAAAAAATTAACAAAGTTTTGGGTACGCCTTCTGTTGGTTCGAAACCTAACTGTTCACATATAAAAATATTATAAACTTCCTTAATTATATTTTTAATCAATTAAGATTTGAAAAACTGTATTAACATCAATAGCCATCCGCTACAATTTAAAAAAATGTATTTGAACTTGAGTGGATGAATAAAAAGTATTTCATGAACGCCTGAAAATTTTTACAAAAAATATATAAGGAGAGTGCGAATTAATAATAGGAACTGAATGACTGAAATTTGTATATCTAACGATAATATACGAATAAAATTTATTTCTTAATCTTAAATGTATTGCGTCAAGTAGCGAGGAATTTGAAAGTGGGAAAGGATGTATTGCTCTATATTCTGTAAGATAAAGTTTTTATAATCGAGTTAGTACCAACTGTTTTTTTTGTCTGAGGGGAACATATTATGATAAGTGCTTCGTAATATTGCGAGGAAAATATCCATTGAAAATAAAAATTTGAGAACTTTTGGTGTTCACAGTCTTGTCTGAGGTCCATGATTTTTATGTTATATTGGATAGCGGGGATAGCTTTTATATTAAATAGAACTTGGGATAAACTTTTGGTAGGTTATTTTTGCTAGTCATTACTTAGTTAATGTGTTTGTCCATACGGAACGGTCCGGCCTATTAACAAGTCCAACGGTCGAATGTTTCTCTTACCCGTTTCTGTCCCCTCGGAAGCGGACATACCACAGCTGAGTCGTTCTTTCCACAAACCGGATGCAAGTCATGTTCTCCCAATGCTCCATGGCTTCTCTTATCATGCGTCTTCCCAGAGGATTCAGGGCTAATCATAGAAATCGAAATTTTCTTTGATTTTTTTGCTGTACACAGCAATGAAAATAATTGAATATATAATCATATTTTAAGCTTGTGACTGGAAATATATCCTAATATTTTTAATTTTCAACTAAACTTAACAAGTTTTATTTAAATGCATGATAAGGATAAATACAGACTGAATCAGTAAAAAAGTTGTTGTCGTATCTATAGAAATAAAAATTATGGAATTAAAGATATAATTCTTATTTATTTCACTCAGACGTCTCATCTTTAAAGTGTGCTATTACATTACCAGAATTATTCAATTGATAAATTTGCTTATAATTTTTTTATTTAAGTACTAGCCGCCTTTGGCGACCAGTCGGTACGCCAATATTAATGCCAACTAAAGGGTTAAATCAATTTTTTTTATATATAACTTGGTCTCATAATAAGTTTTTCAGGAAAATATTTTCAAGCTTCGAATTTCGATAGTCATGTAATCCACTTATACTATTATATAGGCCTTAAGCAGTCCTATCTTTGAACTCAGCATCTCCCTCTGATTTTCTATCAGTGCACGTAAAATTCAGTCTTAAATTAAAGTGAAAATGATTGAAGTGCACTTCATATAAAGAAATTTTTACTCAATTCAAGCATGCCTTTAAATAAAACTAAGAACTGAAAGCTAGTTTGAAGCTTTCATTATATGAACATTGAAGTTTTATGTTCAATACAGAAATTGAAACATTATAATTTTTTTTTATAATTTATAAGATCTCAAGGAATTATTCAGCAAAAATTTCACAGGTTAATTGAAACCTTCAGTTTTTAATTTTATTTTTAGATGAATATAAATGCTCTCAAAACAACATTCTTTTTATGTTTATAAACATATGTAAAAAAATTATGGTTTAAATTCCTTTGGTCTTATAGATTCATATTTGTAAAATATTCTTAATATTTCAACTTGTAAATAAATAAATAAGCATTTCTATCTTCTTCAAATCTGGCTGATTTATTCAGTTTTGAATATTGCAAGTTTAGAACAATCATCATTTTCATAATCTAGACCAATTATTCTAGAGTAATTCTGATTGGCTTCTTTGATATCTTGATAAAGTGATCAAAAATCGCCAGTTTTTATCGAATATTTATATTGAAATTTTCATTGATCGATCAGCTTTGATGCTTGATTTAGTTCAATGGAGTACCACTTTTTTTTATTTTAAGGACTTATTGTCTCAAGAGTATTTTGTTAAATATGATTCACAGAGTAGATGATGTACGTAAAAATTAAAATCATCGGCATTTTCCCCCTTAGTCTACAATTTATATATTTCAATTAGACCATTTGTTAAGGGATTTATGTCACTCCCAAAAAAATTAAGAAATTAGATGGTGGGCTCCGATTACAGAAGATGCCTTGTAGATGTTAAGCCATACTTACCTTAAATAAAACTGTTTAATTGGTTTAGTAATATATGTATAGTAAAATATCAGAGAAAACGTTTCATTTATTTTCCAAAAATATCATGTTTCATATTTGTTTCATTTTATACAGGCACGTGCCGAAAATGACATTTTTATATGTTTAATTTGGAATGATAGTTGATTTATTTTTTCTCATTTGAGAATACGATATTGTTTAGGTTAGAAAGTTTTGATGTCTCCGAAATATGCGGGTAAAAATATTTTCTATGCTTTTAAAAATTTTGCATTTTTAATTATTACGTATGCTTGTTTGAAAGAAGATGCGTTTTCAAATAGCTGACTTACTTTTACCAGTATAGCTTTAATATGACGTATGCTTCGTTGAAAGCAGTTGCGTTTTTATTTCGCATGATTCATTAAAATATGGAGATAAATTACAATCACGAAGGCGAATTCTTTGATTTGCACAAAATATCTTCTTCACAAAAGTAAAAGTAAAATTCAAAACATGCCTTATTGTCATAAAAATTGAAAAAACAACACGAATTCAAAAAATATTTTATTTCTATTTAATATCAATTGCTTTTTGTTTGTCGTTTCTTTGAAATGACGTCATTTTTAAAGTTCGCTTAAGATTTCTCGCTTTTAAATAATTAATCTCGCTCTCAGAAGATTATCGTTTGGTGCTTTTCTAAACATTCTTTTTCAGTTTTAACTGTCGCACTTTTGTAATATATTTTTACTTTGTATTTTTATTTACTTTAATTCTTTAATTGAATTAATAATTTTGATATTGCAAACGATCAAGAAAAATTTACTCTTGCATTTATTGCTTAAAAATATCACATTTCCTATTTAATTCATTTCATATAATCACGTGATGAAAATTATATTTTTCTGTTTTATTTTTGGTAGTAATTTATTTTTTAAAAAATAAGAACTTCTAAAATTGTGATGGCAACATTTTATTAAAAGCTGATTTTTTTGAGATCCTCGAGAAGATAAAATTTTATTTTTATTTTATTTTTGCGAAATAAATTGTTAAAAAAAAGATTAAATTACATGTTTAAAAATTCATTAAAAATAGAGTTTTAATTCGTAGGTCAAAAAATTAGTATCATTGAAAAGCTAATTTTTTGAGCTTTAACATGATGCAAAAATCAATTTTGTGCTATAATATTTTCGAAAGTTATAGCGAAAAAACGTTAAAATTTGGTTTATTTTTAATTAATTAAAATTTTAATTAAAAATTCAAAAAAAGGGCTCCGAGGTGCACATTCCCGGCACCCAACGTATACAAATACCAAATTTGGTAGCTGTAGGTCAAACGGTCTGGTCTGTACATCGCCAACAGACACACACACATTGTGCTTTATTATAAGTCAGTGTGCTTTAAGACATCAGTGTCATACACGAACTAATTTAAACAAAGAAACCACAAAAATATTGTTGGCATGAATTGAATTTGAAATCATTGTTTAGAATTGAAATAACACATGTACTTCAGTATAAAAACATATATATATATATACTCAAAATTTGAGAGGTAAAATTGTAAGACGTTGTAAAAATCAGAACTGATTTACCACTATCTTTTTAGATCTTGGATGATATGAATGATTGTTTCAGCGGCAGTTGAGGGTGGAATTAAGGATTATTGTCCCAACACTATTGTTGAAAAAGTCGTATCTCCCTACATAGTCTGACATCTTTAATTGAGATGATATGTTCTTAAGTTTAGAAGGAAAGTAATTCGATATTCTGAAACTTCTTTTTCAAGCAAGAAAGCACTAAAGTTATGTCGGAGCCTTTCATCCATATGTAAGTCCAGTATTATGATTATTTCAACAACTATTCTCTATAGAATTGAAATAACTATTTTTTATCCTAAACTATTAGTTTCAATATGTTTCTTTCACTTCTAATGTAATCAAAACTGCTAATAAAGAGGTGTGGAGTTGGCAGGAGGGATTCGAATTGTTCAGCCCAACTACATTCTACTTTTGGCTTTGGCAACAGTTGCTAAGACACATTATTATTACTCAAAATAAATGCCAAATGGAACAATGTCAATGTTATTCTATTTGATTTTGCTGTAGTTCAAGTTTTGGATTTGCTTAATGATGTGTATCGCCTATAACCTCACCACTTAGTAAAAGTGCTTTGTTATTTATTAAATTCATGGCTTTGATTCATGGCATTTAATTGAAATTAAGTTTTTATTCATCATCGCCAAATGTGGTTATTCACCATCGCCATATTTCATCACCGAATAATTGAAGATGTATGGATGAAACTAACTATGTTAAATAGTATTATTGTTTTTTTATGATTGATCAGTGCTAAATAATATCTTCTCTTCTAACAAATTATTTCAAAAAAAATTTATAAAATAATTTTTAAAAACTGCCGAAATGATTAGAATAATCATTTAAAAAAAATTCTTACTCTCCATAAATTTTTAATAACTAACATTTCATACTTACAATAATGCAATGTATAATATACTGTAGCTCTGGACCATAGTGCCAAAAGATTAATGGTTCCTTTTCTGTGCGATAATTCTTTATAATCATCGGCGTATTTAGGAACTACGATGTCACCTTCGACAATCCTCTCTCCGGCTTCTGTGAAAGTGGGGTTGCCACCGAATAGAAGGAGCTGCAAGGACACGGCATTTAGAGAATGATTGCAATATTTTAAAATCAGAAGAAGCGTTTTATAATTTTTTTTAAAAAATAAAACAAACTGTTTCATGCCTTATCATCCGCAAGGGCTCTCAAGTCTTCCTTAGATTTCAGGTCTTGGGGCTACAAAATAAGAAAAAGACTGAACTTTTATTTTAAAAAATATATTAAGTAAAGTTTCATGGGGGAAATGTGAAGGGTGTAAACATAGAATCTTATTGTTCCTTACTGATTATTTACACACCACATTTTTTAAACTTACATTTAGTTCTTATAATTGTTAATGTTTTGAATAAAAGAGTGGGAATATTAAAAAATTAATCCCGATCCTATGAACAAAAGAATAAAACATGTTCTAATATTGTTTGTTTATTTATGGCTCTGGGTATATTTAAGAAATTTTATAAAACTATCAAAATTCAGTTAAATGAAAAGTTTGGATTAATGACCATAAATTATTTTAAGAATATAAATAAAACACACAGGGTAATAATATAATAGTATATGAATAATTAACATCAATAAATTATGTGCTGGTTTTTACCCGTGACTTCGTTCACGTGGAAATTTTGATGTGCATGTGTGAGAAATGATGGTCTGTTGCCGATTGGGGCAGCGCAAATGCGTGAATTTTCTATGCCAGTTGGAATAACGCGATGCAGATGAGAAATTATTGATTCCCTTTATTCTGTTTTATTTTAATTCAAAAGTACTTCAAAATGAATCCGAAAAATCCATTAGTTAACAATATTTAATTTTAAATGCGTTAAACACTATGAAAATAAACAGAATCATTTGAAATAATCGGTCAATATATGTTCATCTTAACCTTATTGGAGTGAGAAAAAAACAAATTAGTTTTACTCATTTGGCGGCTTTTTGGCGAGAAAGTTAGTTTTTAATTAATAAAAAATTAACCACTCAAATAACTGGAATAAATCGATAATGATTAAATTTAGAATTCTCGAAAATAAGGAAAGCAATATTACTGTGTCTTCTCTGTCTTCATATCCCATGTAAGAGTAATCATTTTCATCATCTTCTTTTGCCGAGCTATACTGATGCGAACCACTTCTGCAGCTTTCGGAGTCTCTATGACCATGCCCGTACATTTCGGGGGGCAATTCAAGATTTAAATCCTTGAAAAAAGAAATATTTTATGTTAGTAAGAATAATTAAACAAACCAGAAATTTCTTGAAATAAACTAACAATCCTGGAAATGATTATAAGAATATTTCAAAATTTCATAAAACTCAACACATTGAAAACGTTCCATCTGACATTCTTTAAAGAAAAATACCTTTTGTTGCATCAACAATATTTTGCTAAAAATACAGTTGAAACTTTCAAAAATCCTTTTGTAGTGATAACCTATTATCAAGAATGAACCTAATTACATATTTGGTAATTTTAGGGCCAGCTATCTGCCCCATTGAGTGAGTCAAAAGATTTTTAAATCAAATAATTTACAAATAGTATTACAGCTTAAAGATACTATCAAGCTGAAATGTTAAAGATGATAATCTTGAGGACATTTGTGTTTTGAAATTTATGGAGGGAAAAAGCTACTTACTGGTGATGCTTCATCTTCATCCAATGGCTGATCCTGCGACGCGTCATCGTCATCATCGTTGATAGGCACAGCTGATGTCTGAACAGATGATAATTCTTGCAGTTAAAATATGTTTCATATATTAGTCAACAAAGAAATAGTTTGGAAAATGAACAATAATACTAAACCTTAATGAAATGTAATCAAAATTAAAACATCTTTTAATAATGAACAAATTTTAATAACTAATCATGGCAAAATCAGAGAAAAAATGATGATTATTTTAAAACGATTTATGTCTGAAAGATTTTCGTTAAATGTTGAATTATTGTCGTTACCTATGGCACTTGCCAATGAGACAAGCCCCGCTGATACATCAGCGGATTTTAAGCCGAAGGTATGCGTCTCTTGTTTGAAGTAGAACCAACCTAGGCCAAAAGTACGACTTCAGCTACACACTCACCACAGTCACATGCACAGCCCCTTTTTACAGGGGGACACAGTCACACATCTCACAGATAGCAGACGGAAGAACACCCTTGCCCGAAACCAGGACCCCAAGAACACGAGGAAGATGCGTTACCTCTATGCCAGAAAGTCGGCATGTTGAATAGTATAATACAAATGGATATAAATGATATTATAAAACAAATGTTTAAATATAACGATAATTCTAAAAAATTTAATACGAGAAAATTAACGAAAATATTAATCCTTTCTTTATTTCCTTTTTATAAACTTTTATTTAGTTAGTTTTTTTTGTCGTTTTGATAAAGATAGAAACAGTAGCTATCATTCCTAGAAGTGGTAGTGTTTTGAACTTTTGTACTTTACTGCGTGTTGAATAAAAACTAATACACTATTCTGTTTCCTAGATATTGCATTCTGCGAATGTTAAAATGTTATAAGAATATATAAATGTACAGTTTTTTAGAACTCTAGACAATGAAAAAAATGATTAAGATTTCAATTTAAAAATTTTTTTTACAGGTAAATGAGATAAAAGTATTTAATAATTAGAGGATATCATATTTATAATAAAGAATTGGAAATTAAAGATTAAAATGCAGAAAGAAAAATAAAAGATTATATTTCGATTCATCTATTGAAATATTTTTTAACTAATTTTATTAAGTTTTTAATAATTTTAATTTTTTTGTGAACAGTTGTAAGAAATTCTATTTTAATTTCTTTTCAAAATGAAAAAAAAATTGTAAGATGCATACTGCTGCAATGTTTACTGATAAACAATCCCCAAATTAAATAATATTCGATAATACGATATTTTTAATATGCTATAACATGAAACACTATCTCAAAGGATCCATAGCTCATTATTAATCCTTAAACAGAAATACATTTCATATCTGATAACCATATATATGTCTAAATATGAAAACAATTTTTTTAAATATCTAAAATAAAAAGCATTTTTAAAAATATATGAAATATTATTTGCAAATCAGTCCAGATCAGCGCTTCCCAACTTTTTTTGTGCCATGCAGCACTTTAACCTTTCTAAAGTTTTCAAGCCCCCCCCATGTAACATACATAATATTTAACATTAAAAAATTAATTCGTTCACTTAAGAAACATGAATGATGGATTCTAGGAATAAATCACAATGAAATTGTTAACGAAACACAGTAAGAATAATTTCAAAACAAATAATGAAAAACTGAAATTCAAATTCCAAATAATTTCAATACTGATTTTTTAAAATATTAATTTGAGTTTTTAATTTAGTGAGATCCTTCTGCTTGATGTTTGCTGCACAGATATTTTATGTTAGGTTCCAGTTTGGTTAGTTTTAGTCTCAAAATTAAGGTTAAAGTTGTATCAAGTCCATTTTCAAATTCCCTCTTCAAGACGCCCCCCCCCGTGGGGCGTTGGTCCCAATTTGGGAAACACTGGTCTAGAATATTAATAGGTCGTTAAGAACAAATAAATTTCATCATTTTTCTTCTCCTTAAAAATAGATAAAAGCGATTTTATTTATCAAAAAGTGTGAAATTTCAACTATAGAAGAAAACTTTTTTTCAAAAATATTAGCTAAATTTAAAAGTATATTTACTTGAAATGATAAAACCAAAACAACTAGTAAACAGATGAAATGATGGTGTAATTCCATGGAGATGGTTTTAACTAAATGGCTCCTAAAATAAGAAACAAATACGAAAAATTAGAAAAAAATAATGAAATGATAAAAATAATAGCAATGAAAACATAAAATAATAAAAAAATAAAAGAATAAATTTATATGAGTATAGTAGGAATAAAATAATAACTTCTTTACAAATGTTGATTATTTCTTAGAATTTTTATAATATTTAATACTATAATGTAGTGTCGACATTTGATAGCAACTTTTTATTCTTGTTTATCATAAATATTTATCCAAAAATTACTTTTACGATATTGATATATATCAATCAGGCTTTCTTTATTATTATATTTTGAAAAATGAGTTGCTCTTCAAAATTTATTGGTTAATGCAGAATTGAAGTAATTTAGTAGTAATTAAAGTAGTGTTAAAGCTCTCCCCAATTGCAAAAACCTTATATTCTAAAATAGAATCTCATATTTTTCATAATAAGATTCTGTCTTTCTTCATTTGTGTCAAATGTGGGGTTCCATATCGTGAAAGTCATTATAATATATAATTTAAAACTCATTATTTGTAAATCAATCTAAAAATTTTTCGTTTGATTAAAATATTTTACTCTTAGGTTTTTATTTTTGCTTGAGATGTTTTCTCTAAGAGGATTCACAGCTTTTTAATTCTTTTGGACTCTCTCTGTGAGTGCTTTAGACTTTGTTAAAAAATTATTCCCTTCGCACATGGAAATTTTATTTCTGTAATTCAAAAGACATTGATTATGGTTAATCGGTTACTTACTGATAGTTTTGAAAAAAACAACCATTATTTCCATCATTCTGACTTTTAATCTAAACTCTTTAAAACTAAAAAAAATCACAAATATCGCTGAAATTAATTTATAATACTTATAAATACAAAATTAAAGCTCTTTAGTTGCTCCGTTTGAATTTCAGCTAAGCACTACTTTTCAATGTATGCCTTTACTCCCTTTCTTTACTCAAAATCTTTGTAAAAAGGCAAAAGTTGTTTATAATATTCTGACATGAAAAAAAATAACCCCACCCATCCCATATTCGGCTTATTTAATTTAAATAATAGTAACTCAAAAAAATTAAGATGTAGTTTTTATGCCACCAAAAAGGCAGTACTTATTAAACAAAACAAAAGCAACTATGTGATCAAATTTGAATTATATATTTAATGTTATAATTCTCCTCGCATTTTATTCAACAATTTAATTTAAGAGTCACTTTATTATTTTGATTAAAACAGAACAAGGGTTTACATCGATAATTTTAACTAGAATAAAAAAAATTAAAAATCTTTGTGTTCCAAATTTTTAGATTTACTTTCAATTTTTTAATATATATATATATATATATATATATATATATATATATATATATA
>JAOUZG010019659.1:0-12749 GCA_026289955.1 Argiope argentata
TATTAAATATAATAAAATGCAATATGCTGTTATACTTTCAAAATTAAAATGAAAGAAGTTATTATAAAACATACTAAAAAATTGAAAAGTTCCTATTTTCTAGGTTTTTGGCCTTCGTTTGAAACTAGTAAAACTTATTATATATATCTATATACTATTAATAACAGATTAAATTGGAAACCAAAAGTTTATGCAATGTTCTTATTTGTGAGTGTAAATAGCGAGCAGATTATTTAAAGCTTTAAATAATAGCTTCGTTAGATCAAATATAACTGATGTTTAGGAAAACTTAAATATTACGAATCTTAGGATAACATTCTAATTATTAAATAATCCGAGATTAACAGTAAAAGATAATCAGATCTTTAATGCTATCAACTGAGATATTTATGAAGTCAATTTCATAACATTTGTCTGTTCTATAGTTTGAAGCAAGAGTTTAAGTCGTTCTTTTGTTCACATTACAAAATTAAAAGATCTGTCAAGAAAAAGCCCATTTGTAACTTTTTACTGGAACTTTCACTTGCTAATTCTAACTGGCTGGATGATATTAGCATGTAGAAAAAGTGCAGTTAATAAATTTCACAAATATTTTTGTATGAAAGCAGCAGCTGAAAACATTTCAAGATCCTACATTTAATGACGTATAATGATACTCAAATTTGCTTGTCCTTGATGGTGTTTATATCTTTCTGTTATCAAATAATTAATAAATAAATTTAATTTATTTTGTTAAAGTTGTAAAGTAATTTATTTGAAAAAGTTTATTTGGTTACTTCCTACTAACTCTAATTGATAACTTTTCCTCTACGTCAAATACAAACCTACTAATGCTGATTTTCATTTTGATCTTGCATTGTTAATTTAAATTGTGCTGCCATATTTTATCTTTAACTTGAACAAAATGTTTCCTAAAGTTTCATATAAACTAATTGGACCCGAATAAACAAGTATAGGTTTATTTCAAACATTTCACTTACAGCGATATGCACAATTTTCTTTTAGTCATCGTCCTAAAGATGCAATATAAAAATTTTGTTTTCAGAAATTTGATCGAATTTCTTGAGCTATGATTTTCTACTCGAGAAGAAATTTGATCTAAGAAATTATGGCAAATTGCGATCAGATTATGATCATTCGGCCAATAGCGAACGAGCAACATTTTAAGAAAATTAAATGAGATGGGAACGTTTGAGTTGAATGGTATAATCTATCAAAGGAATATTCAAAGAAGATTTAAGTGCTTGGCTATATGCAAGGCTGATTTTCAAGCAAATGTCATTGCAGTGGTATCACGATTAGATATATCATGAAATGGATTCAAAACATCACCGTTTCGGAGTTACAGATTTTTTCAGTGATATACTAAATTTGATTTGCAATACATTAGGCCTTGAAAATTCATTTGAAGCAAAAACAAATCTAAGGTAGATTCCCTTTAAATTTAAGGTAGATTCCCATTTAATTAAATATCTTTCGAAATGATTTTTACCATTTATACCAATGAGATATTAAGTGAAGAAACATTTGCTTGTTGATACTCATAAGCGACAATCAGTCAAGAACTCGACAATCAGTCGATATAGCATCTCAATTAGAAATTATTTTTTTATTCATGATGATATTATCAATAATTTTTTAAATAAAAATATAAGCAAGTAAAAACAAAATTTTGTTACTCTAATAATTTACTTGCTTAAATTTATAAAGCTATATATTTTGTTCTCTTCTGATTATTAGCGTTTAGCTATTTCATCGAAGTGCTAATTTAATATAATGGTTTTATTAATTACTCTTTTCATACATTCCTTAAGACCATTTATACTTACTTATTTTTTAGGACCTATCTTCGGAAACATGATGTAATCTCGGGTGGAACAATGCTTCATTCAAAGTGAAAAATACTAGAAATTGAATATTTATGACTATATTCACCCAGCAATTTATTATCCAGCTTTGAAATAATATTTTTTTGTCTTTTCATTTGCTAAGTTGATTATTTTATTCCATAAAGCAGATACAGTTATTAAAGTAAAAACAAACTTACATTGGGATACAACAATATCATTTCAGAATTTTTTTAAATATAATTTCATGTCATCCAAATTATATGCTTCTTTGAGTCAAACTAAATACAAATCTGTTTCGAGCGAGTTGGCAATTTATGACTGAGAATGGGACAAACTGAGAGACCGTTCCATACAAAAAGAGTCAGTCATGCACGCTTAAAAGCAAATAGTATTTACAGAAATGTGCAAAACTTTCTTTGGAAATTGAAGCTTATGCAATAATTTAATAAACATATTTCTATATCTTATATTCATAAAATACTGAATTTAAATAAATATTAAAAAGAATTACGTACCTTAAATAAATTAATGCCATCGAGCTCCAAGCCTACGAAAAGGAAATGTATACATTTATTTTTCTCTGGCTATATCCATCGCCTTTCATGTAAGAGACTCAGGTTCAAGCTCCAGTTGAATTGTACTTCGCTCAAGAAGTCGGAATCCAGATCATTGGTGTTTTTATTATCGAAAACCAATGAACGAGACCTGCACTCTTGAATTAAAGCAGAAAAAAAGTGTATTGAAGGGAAAATCTCCAGGGTAAAAATATGCATTAAATTTCAATTATTTCTAATTATATAATATTAAAATTGAGTATTTTAATTATAATCTAGTAGATCGGAATCCCAGTTTGTGAAACCGAAATTTTGCTCCATAAATTTCCATGAAATACTTTTTTCTAATTTAGCATTACAGATCACATAATGAAATTTATGGCAGACTTCAGTAATTTCAATGATTTATTTTTCGTTTCTAAAATATCTTTAAAATTATATTTAAATGCGCAAGTCAACTACAAATTATAGAAAGAGATTTCAAACTTTTAATCATGGCTAAAAAAAGGCATGATGTTTTGAGTAACAATCGATCTCTAGAAATTTACAGATTTTCCTGTCCTTCATTTTTTATAGTTTTCATCTGAAATATAGAATAAACTTGATGTATTAAGATTTTTTTATCGTAACTTTTCTTCTGCTTCAGATTTCGGGTAAAACACAAAGTTTATTTTAGATTGAATAATTTTATTTTTAATCGTAATCTTCATATTTATTCGTTTGTTTTAAATTATATCAGTTGAGCTCGGACATTGAAGCTATTTTTATTGAAAATCATTTTTGTGTATCAAATATAAGCCAAACATAATATGTTTGTCTGATTTGAAGGATCTCAGATATTTCTTCTACTATAAAGTAATTTCAGGGATATGTGGCCAGGTCTCATAATCGAGCATTTGGATGAATAAATTAAAAAGCATGTCTTTTTTATTTTGATTATAAATTAAGACTAAAGAATATATAATTTTATCGCCGTTGCTGTTAGTCATTATAAAATGTGTACAATTTTTTGATCGATATACTATTTAAAGGATAAGAAGTTGTTCTGTCTTTCTTTTATTGTTGATGTTTTCAGTTCTGAAATGTTTGAAATTGCTACCCAAGTTTCCTATTTAACAGTACATCCCAAATTCAAACAGTTTGGAACAAGCTCAATATGACCTCCAAATTTTCGCTTGTCTCATCGAAGTGGCAATCACATTCTGATTTTTTAAAAAGAGAGTTCATTTTTTGTGTCTCAGAAAAGAACATGATAATAATAGAATTGATGAAATCAAAATTATTGTTAATTTATCATCAATATAACGTACTAAATCTACCATAAATTAGGCGAAATTCTGACAGTTTAAAACTGCATATTCTTTGTTTTATCATTAAGAGTAACAGTTTTAAGATAAATAAATGAAGATTAATACAGTAGAACAATACTTCTAATATACTGTAAACGTATAAAAATGTTATGTCAAAGGAATGGTATAAGATTATTTTCAGAAAAAAGCGAATCATAAATTCGATGTGTAGTATAAAGTGAATTCAAAATGAAAATTTAAAATTTATGGGAATTTATGTTTTTATCCTGATGTTTTATATTATAACTATATACATTTTATCAATCTATCTACAGAGGTACAAAAGTAAAATCTAATCTCCTTCCGCAATAACTTTAATGTCACATATAATTTTTTAAAAATCAATTCAAAAAATACATTATTTTAGTTTCAAGAATTTTTACCATTTGTAAATTATTTATGTGGTGAGAATCAACGCATATAATTTAGAAATCTGTATTATATTAATATAAATTCAACTAAACTTAAACATGCCACATTTTACCGCTTTGGATAATTTTACTCTTCTTTTAAGTTTTCCCGCATATGAATCTTCAATCACAAGAACAAATATTTTGAAGCAGAGCCCCTGAAACTTCAAATCGAGAATAAGACAAAATTAAATAATGACACAAAAAGTAAATAAAATTTAAAAGCTGAAATTTTATATATTTAAGCGGATATTCCAGGCACATAATAAATAAGAACAAAAGCTTCCATATTAGGAATGAATTTTCCAACAAAATGTTTTTAAAAATGTACGTCTCATTTCAGAACAAAATTTTCTTAAAATTGGAACGTCGGTTCTTTTTGACAAAAATACCTGAAAAATTTCAATTATTTTTCTTCAGTCATTGTTTTTCTTCCAATATTTTGAAACTCCTAAGTACAGGAATATTTTCAAAAAATGGAACATCAGTCTTTGTTTTGGCGATATGATATTTATTCTAAACAGCAACGACAAAGAAGAGCAAGCATTATTAAATTACCTTGCTCTCCTTTGTCCCTGCTGCTTAGAAAAAACCATAAACTTGAAAATAAAAAAAATAATTCTTCTTACTAGAAGCACCTCTTCTCAAAGATGATATTCTACAATAACAGAAAAGATATTTCTTCACTTTCCCATCAATATAATATTATCAAAGACCCAAATCTACATTAGAGAAGACATGAATTAAAGTAACATATTTTTTTCAGGTGTTTTGGAACTGCTTTTCAATTATATTTCTTAAAATATGTTCTTTCTTACGCAAAATATTCATTAAAATTGACCATAGTAAAAAAAAATAGGATCATAGGATTAAATAAAACACTTAATATATTTTTAAATTTTCTTTATTGAATTCTAATCATCAATTTATGTAATTCTCAAGACAATTTGAGGCAGGGTCTAAATTAAAAAATTAAAATCATTACTAAAAAAATAAGTCCTTTTTAAAAGTGAACTAATCGTCAATTTTTAAAAGATATATAAATATATATAGAGAGAGTGTAAACTGATAGTGAGACTTGAAAAGAAAAATTCTAACTGAAGAAATAATATTTCGCTTTCAAACCAATAGTTGTCACTATAATAAATCAATTTCATTAATATTTGATGCATTAATATGCAATATGTATCTCAAATGTCTGAAAATAAAAATAAAAGATAGACGATGTAAAAGCTCAGACATTTTGGAGATTATCTTTCCTTGTCATCACCGCTTTCATTTCTTAGATATATGCATGTATATGCGTGTGACATTTAGTTAAAATAATGGGACTTTTAAGAAATGCTATATGATGCTTATCAATGTCAAGGCATTTTTTGTTATTCCATGCTCTTTGCTCGTTCTCCTTCAGAGGCTAACTATTTTCTTCTAAGCAGTCGTATTTCAAAATGTAGAGAAACCATTTATAAATGTTCGTTTTGTTTCCTTTCGTTAAGCCTAATTAGAATTCATTTAAATCTTTCTTTATACATGATTTTCAAATGCGTACAAAAGAAGAGCGTTATGTTTCTGTCAATATGTTTTGTTGTACGTGAATTAAAAAAAAAGACTTTATTTCAATCTAAAATTTTTGACAAAAATGCATTCTGATTCTTCTAAAATATGCAAGAGTAATATACAAATCAAAGAATTTTTTTAATAAGATTAGAATAAGAGAATTTGTAAAAATGGTTTAAAGAAATATACAAAATTTATTAATTGGTAATGAAATCCTTTTATATTCCAATATTCCCAGCCAGATCTAAAAAAATGTAACTTTCATCATTGCGATTAAGCGTCATATCAATCTATATATAGTCATAAGCAATATATTTAGTAAAAAATATTATTTATAATTTGGAAATAATATTAAATGGAATAGGATATATCTATGGATATCAATCCATAAGATTTTTTAAGAAAATGCAGTATGATTATGAATTCTAATTAGACAAGAAAACCTTTAGGCAGCTTTGAGGTTAAACATATACGATTCATATCAGAAAATAATTTTTTTAAAATTATAACGTCGGTTCTGTTTGAAAAATGTACCTGAAAAATTTCAGTGACTTTTCTTCAGTCACTGCTTTCCTTCCAATGTTTTGAAACTTCAATGTACAGGAATATTTTCAAAAGATGGAACATAAGTCTTTGTTTTAGCGATGTGATATTTATTCTAAACAGCAACAACAAAAAAGAGCTAGCATTATTAAATTAGCTTACTCTCCTTTGTCCCTGCTGCTTAGAAAAAATCATAGACCTGAAAATAAAAAAATAATTCTTCTCACTAGAAGCACCTTTTCTTAATGAAAATATTCTACAAAAACAGAAAAGAATTTTTTTTCAATTTCCTCTCAATATTATATTATCAAACACTTAATTCTACATTGAAGAAGACTTTAATTAAAGTAACATATTTTTTTATTTGTTACTTTAATTAAAGTAACATGTAATTAATTAAGTATATAATTAATTAATTAAGTAAGTAACATATATATTTAAAGCACTCGAAATATTTAATTGAAATAATGACAGTAGGCAAAAGGCAAAAGTAGTATAACGTACAGAAGGGGGAAAAATCAAGAGAAAGGAACAGGAAAAATCGAATAATAGTAACACAAGAACAGCGTTTTTTTATTTTTTATTTTCTGTTCTGATGAAATTCATAAGCAGACGATTTTAAATAGAATAAAATAATTGTTCCTTTAAAAAAATAAAATAATTGCTCCTTTAAAAGAATAAATACTTTTTATTAAAATAATCCGCTCATTAGAATAAATAATTATTTTTATTAAAATAATCCTTTCATTAGAATAAATAATTTCCTGAAATAAAAACAAAACAGCAATGCACATGCTTGAATTTCTGCGCCAATTGAGACAACACAATGAGTGAATTTTCCACATGACTTGGGATAACGCTATACAGAACAGAAATTTTTAATTTCCTTTATTATGTTTTATTTTGATTCAAAAGTACCTCATAAAGAATCAGAAATATCGATTAATTAACAATATTTGGTTTTAATTGCATCAACACTAAGAAAATAAGCTGAATCTTTTGAAATAATTGGTCGGAAATATGCTAAGCCTAACCCCTTTCAGTGTGAAAAAAAAAAAAAAAAAAATAGCAAATCGAAGTCTTTCTCATTTAGCGGTGGAGAAGAATTTTGGTGGGAAAATTAGTTTATAATAAATAAAAATTAATCACTCAATTAACCGGATTAAATATTAGCTTATGTTCTTCTGTTGACTATAATCTATCTCTGTGCTAAATTTCATTCAATTTCGTTCAGCTGTTCTAGCGTGTTTGACGGACATCATCCATGCATCCAAACTTTCACATTTATAATAGTAGTATAGATAAAATAAAATATTAAATTCCTAAAAATATAAATATTTTAACAATATGAAAACTCAGACATTTTGGAGGTATTCTCCATGTGTCATCATCGTTTTCTTTATTGTGTGCATAAAATATTTCATAATGAATGAAACATATTTTGAGCAAGAAAAAACATTCGTAAAATGAATTTCTTCTTAAAAAGTCAGGACAATGTATCAGAAAAGAGTGATTTTAAATCAAAATAAATATGTTCAAACATTTTTGCCTCAATTTTCATCATTTTCTCTACACCTGCATGCATAATATGCATAGAAAACGTACTATATATTTGTATTCCATTCATTCAATAATAATTCAAACAATATTCAGAAATTTTGATGAGTAAAATGACAGAATAAATTTCTCTAATTGTAATACAAAAAAACATTTTCAGTTAGGTTATTGTTACCATATTAGGATTACACAAAGTCAAATTAATATCAAACTGAACTAAAAGAAAATTCACAGCCATCACCAATCACCCAAAACGTTTTTTTTTTCTTCCTCGAATCATCTATTTTATTCCTAAAACTAGTTTTATCTTCTGTTAGGATTGTATAATACAATAGACAAAATGAATTTTCATTACTTACACAATAGATTTAATGAAACTTCTCTCAAAGCAATAAAGAGAACCAACTGAGTACTTGCAATCTCATCCACCAAACCCACAGGCTTTCTACCTCCAAGAGAAGCATCCTATTTTTCTGTCTTTTAACAAACAGGATATACCATACTAAATATGACCAGAAGCACGATATCTAAAAACCAATCTATTTTCAATTAAAAGTACAGGCATAGGGATTTGAAGACAGGTTCACCCAAGTGAAGAAAGGCAGAGAACTCACGTTTATAATCACGTTCAACCAGTAAATTGACTTTTTGGTATTAGAGAAGCATCCCAATTTGTTCCGACTTTTAAGAAATAAACATACGATGTTTAGTAAATAATAAAATTTTCATCAAATCATATTTTCAAAGATACCTTAATCTATTTTATTTTTATTTCATTGTACTTTCTAATTCTCCCATAACAATGAAGAATTAGATCCTTGTAAATGAATGTTTATATTCCCCAAATTCGCAACCAACTATTAAAAAATAGTTTGTTTACTTAATGGGGTTTAATACATAAAAAACTCAAATATATTAATTTCAATAATGAATTTTCAAATTAACTGGAAAAAATTGTGCAGTTAAAACAAGAGATTTGAATCTTAAAAAATACATGCAACATAATATAAAATAAACTTACTTTCATACAATGCATAAAATTTAACAGATTTTATGCTATGATGTTGAAATTGGTTTTTTCTCTTCTTTTACAATATACAGAAATCCTTATATTATAAACTTATTTTATAAGATACTCTAGCAATACAAATAATTTTTTAAAGTTGAGATTTTTACAAGCTACTTGCATATTTAATGCATTATAATGCATTTTTCTTGGATATTTAATGCATTATAATGCATTTTTCTTGGATATTTAATGCATTATAATGCATTTTCCATTGATATTTAAGGCATTATAATGCAACATATGAAATCTAACAGTCTTTTTATAGGTCACACCATAACAAAACAATCAAAAGAACTGCAATACAACGAACCGATTTTTTAATTATGAGAAGAGGCAAAAAACATTGCATTGCATTTTATAAAAATAGATTGCATTTCATAAAAATAAATAGAAGAAACTACAAATATCCGATACATATGAGTCTATGTATTTTTCACATTCTCCCAGAAAAATTACTTAAATAGCCGGAAACATAAATTTTTTAACTATAAAAACTCAGACATTTTGGAGATATTCTCCTATTGTCATCATCGTTTTAATTTCATATATGTAAAAATAAATAATAATGTATGTTTAATATTTTTTAAAGATAAATAACATTCATAAACGTATTTCTTCTTAAAAAGTGTTTAAATTATATTAAAAAAGATTTTAAAAAATAAAAAGCAATTTTTGGCGTTGTCATCATTCTTTCTATAACTGTATACTCATATAAGCCCACCCTCAGGATATGTATTTCTCCTTTTCACTGGTGGCGAAGTTATTCATTCTAATAAGACGAAAACTACCCTAGTATAAAAATATATGATTAGGACAGCATTTCTGACTTAGTTGAAAATATAAGTTTCAATGCCTTTTCGTATTTTAAATAAAATCCTTTCAAGGAGACGTACTGCAAAATAAAATAGCAGGTACTCTTTTATTCTTCGACTCAGTTCCTAGATTTTTTTAAAAAAAAATTAGTATGTGGTTATTTTTCATAAATTAATGTTTCTGAAAAATCCTTAGTTATAAAAAAATAATACTTTCTGAAATAACTATTGAGCTACAGCAAAATTGCTAAAAAGATATTCGATTCTTTACGGAATGGAATATATCCTTTCACTTGAAAATAAAACTCCAAATCTCTGTAATTAAGCATTGTCCAATCATCTGCTTTCATTGATGCTTTTATTTATTTTAATTTGTAGGTTAGATGCAACATATTTTATTCATATAAATATAATAGCAAATACCTCACTCATCAAAATAAAGATGAAATAGCAATTTTCACATTTTCTGCTTCGAGTTTCGTAAATGAAATCTCCCAGCATAATTCAAACAGATAAAATTCTTTGGTTGTGGTTTTCTTCAATGAACAAGAGTTCAAATGCTGATACCATCAGTCTGGTGAATATGCATGATGAAAATTCTAGATGATCTCGAATTTGAATACATGTAATTTTAACAATAATTCCTGAAAATCTAAAATAAACTGACATCTGCTATATAAAAACGATACATCAGATTTCTATTATGATAATGATATAGCAAATTGGGGATTTATCTATCACTAAAGTGAAATGGCAAAAAACTTTCATGAAAATGTTATTACTTGATACCCATTTATATAATTCTGTACATTAATGCTAATTGATTCCTAACTAAAGAAACACTCAATTGAGCTGATTGAGGAAAACTTTGTATATAACTTTCAATGGCCGAATTATATGTAGATTTATGAAAATATATAATAAAAAACTGCAAATATCATTTTAATTAGAAACCACGTATTTTTGACATTATAAATAAATCGTTCATAAATGTAAAAATATTTTCCTTGTTAAAATACATTTTTCCTACATCAGCTGGAAGAAAAGCAATTTAATAATCATCAGCATAAATACTGCCTTCCGCAGTTATGGAAAAATAGGTTAAATTTTCAAAAAATAAAAAGACATTATAGTTTTATACATTTTACAACTTCAAAAGCCTAATGTTTGTTAACAAAATTGATTACTTTCAAATGAATATCATTAAAAAACGCCAAATACATACGGACAAAATTTCTGCATTTTATCATTTAGACCTAAATGTATTAATAGCTTTTTTCTAATGATGTGGTTAAGCCTCTTTAAATTGGTGACTAGTTTCAATACAAATTAAACAGAAAATTTAAAAAAATGTTTTAAATACACAGAAACAAATTTTTTGAAGATATAAAAAATTAGACATTTTGGGGGCTTTCTTCTATTGTCATCATAAGATATCTGAGCTGACTTCATTCATCCATAGATCTTAATTTTGACGTGAAACAGAGAATGATCACCTTTGACTCATTTATTCCCACACGGAGAAATTTGTGACCACGACAAATTTAACATCCTTCATACACGGAGAGTCATCGGCTGACAAGTTCGAATCGCGGCCCAGTTGAGGCGAATTTAAAGCTCTACCAAACAGCCGCATGGCGGCAGATTAACTTTTACATTGATAATACCGAATTCCGAATGCATGTTGGAAATTAACAATGTATCAAAATATTGCGTGCTTTTGATATTTTGAACGAACAGTCGATACTTTAAACACAAATAAAATTCAGAATTTCTTTCTTTCAATGAGAATTCTGGTGTTTTCAACATATTTCAAGAAATATAAAAGAGCATCCATCAATATATTCATAATTTAAAAAATATTGAAATTAAGCACTAAAAAATTTCGAATTCAGTCCAAAAAGCAGTTTTTAAAACGTCGCTTTTCACAATTTATTAATTTACGTTAGATATATTTTATTGAAGATATCTGTTGATAATAAAAGCATTATCTTAGCTTTTTTTATAGATAGTGCACATCATTTCTTTAAAAAATTACCTGGCAGGAATTCAAGAAGAATAATTTGTACCGAAAGAAAAGAACGTCTTTCAACATTGATTTTTCAATAAAATATTTGTGCTTTAATAAAAAATGAATAAATGAGAAATTTAAAGAAATATTGACATATAAAAATTCTAATCCACTTACATTTCAAGTTGAATTGCTTTTTAATAAAAAAAACAGAAAGAAAAATGGAGTTGCAGAAAAAGATGATCAGACATTTCATATATAGAGGGAAAAAATAAAAGCAAAATTTCCCATGAAGATTAAATTTATTGGTGTTAAAAAAATTGTTAAACTATTTGAACCTTGAAAAATCGAGAGTTGCCTTAAAATATTAAGATGGTAGGAATTTAAATGTGTGCATATATGGATATAGTTTGTATAATTATAAAACGGCCATGCTTCCATTTTGAATAATATATTTCTCTTGAATTTACTTTCACAGTTCGATGGCAAGGAGGTAACCGGATATATTTTTGATACAAATAATATATAAAAGCCAATCTATTTTCAATAAAAATTTCATGAAAAAATATTAAATTGTTTGAAGTGCATGCATAGAGAAATGATGTCAGGTTCACCCAATTGAAGAAAGACAGAGATCTGAGTATTTATAATAACATTCTCCCAGTTCTTTGTCTTCCTCGCATTGAGAGAAGCATCCCATTTTTTCCGACTTTTAAGAAATTGGATATATTATTCCAAATATCTGTAGAAAAATAATATCTAAAAGTCAATCTATTTTCAATAAAAATTTCATGGAAAAAAAGGAAATTCTTTGAAGTCATGTATAGAGAGTTGAAGACAGGCTCACCACAGTGCAAGAAAGGCAGAAAACTAAATGTTTATAATCACATTGACCCAGTTCTTTGTCTTCCTCGCATTGAGAGAAGCATCGCATTTTTACCGACTTTTAAGAAATTGGATATATTATTCCAAATATCCACAGAAAAGTATAATCTATAAGCCAGTCTATTTTCAATAAAAATTTCATGAAAAAAAAA
>JAOUZG010019662.1:0-12014 GCA_026289955.1 Argiope argentata
GAACAAATAAAATATGATAAAAACTGTAAAAAAGAAAAAAAAAAAAAAACAAATGGTGCTTATTCAAGCAAGAGTTATCATACTATATTGTTTTAAAGACAATTTCTCTTTCAAATGAAATTCAATTTCTGAGTGTTTGCACTCTTTTAAGTACTTTAGGACAAACAGATTAAAAAGAAGAAGAAGAAATCTTGTAGATGAGTATTTGTATTAAAATCAACGATTGCGATAAAATAAATAAAAGATAATTTTATGAATAAAGACCATCGTTACTAAAGCATGTTATATCATTTATATTGGCAAAAAGGTGGCATAGCCAGCGTTCTGGTACAGAGGTAGCGCGCCTTCCCTAGTTATTTGGGCGTCCCGGGTTCGAGTCCCGGTCAGAGGAGGGTTGTTCTTCTGTGTTCTATCTGTAAGTGTGTGAATGTATGTAAAAAGGGGCTGTGCAAGCGAATGTTATAAGTGTGTGTCATCTTCATATGAGCTAGGCGTCAGACTTCTGTCCTTGGGTGATCAGGGGTCCGTACCCACAGAAGCTACTGCACCCTTCCTTCTGTTGTAAAGCGGACATGTCGTCATCATCAAAAAGTGGCATATCTTACGTAAATAATTTTTGAAATCAAGTGCCCTTGTAAAAATATTATTCAGAATCGGAGGGGAAGGGAGTCTTCACAGTGATAATTGCCAAAAGATTTTACCAACGAACCAATGCTTCCTTCTTTTTTCCTGATAAAGAAGGCAGATGGAATTCCAATATGGAACATATTTAGAGAAGAAAATCTGAAAAATGCGTAAGAGTTGCTCGATTTCAATATTATTCTTACAGATTTGCTGTTTGCAATGAATTAAGCACTCTACATCAGTGGAAATCTTTTTTTAACAATATACAGTGAACGCCGAAGTAGTTAGAGATTGAACAATATAAGGCTAAATCAAAGGGATTTACGTGTTGAACTTTGTTTAGACTTTTGGATGCATCATAAACTGAAGCTGCAAATAACAGATTCAAGAGAAGTAAAATTAATTATTTTACAATCTTCATTTCAAGAAATAGGTCCGTGCAATGAACGAGACAAGGCTAATAGTTGTTAAGTTACAATTTAGTAGTATTCAGAAAAAAATGATTAGATAAGAGGCACTTATGATTCCCAAAATACCAAATCCCATCAGACAGTAAGTACTAAGCCTTTTTAGGTTTAACAGAAAACTCTTCCCCGTTCGCTTGACAGTTACGATGCCATTAATAATCGCAAGATCAGGCTTTTAATAAAGTATGTTTGTATTAAGCAGGCCTGTTTTTACTCATGGTCAATTTTAAGTTGTTTTGTCTACAGCCAGATCATTTGAAAGATTTACGATGGTCTTTCCGATCAAAGAAATGCACAATCATCTTCATAAAGAGATGCTGTAAATGTTAATATAACCCACAGAGAAGGATCATATCCTTCTCTGTGATATAACCTTACGAAATAGAGCAGTAAGCAGTGTACATTTTTACTTGTGACCGCATTTAATTTAAATCAATTGTTTCGGAAAATTCCAAGGGACATTAATGAATTGATTTTTTTAAGTAAATGCAAGCAAGCTGTTCATCTGAATATTAGCACGACGCTTTGAAGCTAATAATTTAGTTTTTTTCTTAGATATCTTCATCTGTAAATTGAATTTTGCTTTCATAATAACTTTAATAAACGAAAAAAATAACCTTTTAAGAGATAAAAAATTTTTATTCTATGTTAATGAAGGTGAAGACATTCAAATAGGATTCTCATTAATTTGTAAAATTTCTTCTTTTAATAACAGCGTTAAGTTGTCATACAATTCTTTATCGTCAAACCTAAATAATTTGTTATTAGGGTTCTCTTTACTTTATTTTAAAACTTCTTTATCCTGTATTTTGTAAATTCGCAATTTTTATTATTATCATGTCAGAACATGATATAGCTTTGGAAAGGAGGTTTTCTGGCGTCAACAAAAATCCGAAGGCGAAAAATAAAAATGTTATTATCTGCACGAGCTTCTCAAAAAATCAGCTTTTAATAACGCGTTGCCATTGCATTAACAAAAGCTCTCATGAAAAAAAAGTTAAGTTAATAGGCAAATAAAACCTAGAAAAATATCACTTTGAGCACGTGATTATATGAAATGAAATAAATAGGAAATGTGATATTTTTTTAACAACAAATGCGAGACAAAGTTTTTTGGATCGTTTGAAATACTAAAATTAATGATTCGATAAAACAATTAAAATGAATAAAAATATAATTTAACCTGCACGAGCACGTGGTGCTTAGCCACTCAAGAAATTATGTTCTGACATGATGCATTGAAATATGCATAGCAGATTTCATTTTAATCTTTTTAAAATCATTTTCTAAATGTTTACAAAAATGAAAAACATCTTGTTCGAGGCCATGAATTTAAATAATTTCAATTAAAGATTCATAAGTAAGTGAATTAAGCTGCTTCACAGTTTGCTGGTGGCTCTCCATTATCTCCAACAAAAATTGCTGATACACTCCTTTCTCTTTCAGCATTGCATCCTCTCCATGTTTGGGTTTTCCATGAATAGTATCTTCACGTCTTTTAAAGGACTATTTAGAGATTTTGGTACATTTGTAAATTGAATACGATGCAAATAGATTTATGAATAGAAGAAGATATCAAATTTTATCATAACTTCTTGAGTACAACAAACATTCCTTAACATCAGTATAATATTGACTTCGTTGGAATCAAAAATATAAAGCTGACCGTAGTCAACATTTGAATTGCTTTTGCTGTGTAAAGGTGAAACTTAATAATATATTTGATCATGAATTTTAAAGCATTATGGTCTAAATCCACTTGAAATACTTATTTTTGATATTATAGACGCGAAGGACATTGTATTCACTAATTTGTAGCAGGTAATTACGGAATTCATGTGAAGTGAACCATAAAAGTTTTTTCATAAATTTTGGATATTGTGAGAACACTGGGAAGAATACAGAATCACCATGGGAGCATTTCGCATAGGTACTGGAAGTATTTATTCGATTTTCCAAAAATTGGCTCATTAAAACTTATATATTTCGGTCATTGTTTTGGATTTCGGATGTTGTGAGAGCACTGGGAAGAATACAGAATCACCATGGGAGCATTTCGCATAGTTACTGGAAGTATTTATTCGATTTTCCAAAAATTGGCTCATTAAAACTTACATATTTCTGTCATTGTTTTGGATTTCGGATGTTGTGAGAGCACTGGGAAGAATACAGAATCACCATGGTAGCATTTCGCAAAGTTACTGGAAGTTTTTATTCGATTTTCCAAAAATTGGCTCATTAAAACTTACATATTTCTGTCATTGTTTTGGATTTCGGATGTTGTGAGAGCACTGGGAAGAATACAGAATCACCATGGGAGCATTTCGCAAAGTTACTGGAAGTATTTATTCGATTTTCCAAAAACTGGCTCATTAAAACTTACATATTTCTGTCATTGTTTTGGATTTTGGATATTGTGAGAACACTGGGAAGAACATAGAATAACCATGGTAGCATTTCGCATAGTTACTGGAAGTATTTATTCGATTTTCCAAAAATTGGCTCCACAAAACTTACATATTTCTGCCATTTTTGCAAAATAGTACTCTTAAAACTTCATCATTCTGGCTATCCACATACAGTTAAAAAGCCTGCATAGCGTCATGAAATAATATAATAGTCTATATAAATAAAAATGAATCGCGAAATGCATTGGTAAGCGCAAAACTAGAGAACGGCTAGACCGATTGGGCTAATTTTTAATTTAATATTTTCGGATTTAATATTTCGGAACACGAGGATGATTCTTATGGAGAGAAAAAAATGAAAACACTGCGAGGAAAATAGTTAAATTGACACTTTTCTAATTTTCCCGCCAAAAGTCTTCATTTCCTCCCTCCACACCAAATGAGTAAGATAACAAGAAGTAATAAATTTTGATTTGTTGTGAAAAAAAATACGCAAAGTCAGTTGGTTTTCATTTATAGATAACGGGAAGTTTAAAAAAGAAAGAAAACTGTTTTATTAGACGAAAAATATTGGGTTTCAGCTCTTAAGCAATGAAATAACGTGTCTGGAAAAATCATAATGAAGAAGACAATGGCGTTAAAATAACGCATAAGTACGGAATGTATTCAATCAAAACGTCAAGAAATACTTTGAACATCAATTGAAAACCCCAAGTATTAAAGTAATGGTTTATTTGAAACTTGCCTGCTTTGACAACTAATTGTTGCGCTGGAAATATTGGTCGTGTTTACTTTTAAATAAATTTCTTATGTAGAGGGAATATTTATTATTTACTCACTTAAGACGTTTTGAGTGCCTAATTGTGACGGCAATTAATGCCCTATTAGTTAAATAGTCTTTCAAATCTTTTATTCATTCTGCATGTGATGCATCCAAGTAGAGTCAAGTCCCATGACGTAATTGTCCAGCTCATTTTCTTCCAATTTTCGTTACATTGGGACTTTACTTTCTTATTCATCATGTAAACCAGTGTCTCCAAACCTTTTTTGTGCCATGTCCCACTTTAACCTTTCTAAAGTTTTCACGCCCCCAATGTAACATACATAATATGTAACCTTGAAAAATTGGTTTGTTCATTTAAGAAACATAAATGATGAATTTTAGGAATAAATCACTATGAAATTGTTAACAAAACACAGTAAATAAAATTTCAAAATATATAATGAAAAACAAAAATTTAAATTCCAAATAATTTTAATAATGATTCTTTTATATTAATTTGATTATATTTACTAATTATTATTTAAAAATTTGCTTTTTTTTGTAAAATTTGGCACCGATATCTAGCATTGTCTTTAAAAGGCCCGGAGTGAAAGGGTTAAAGTTGTATCAAGTTCATTTTCAAATTGCCCCCCTGAGAGACGCCCGCACCTCCCCTGTGGGGAGTGGGCCCCACGTTGGAAAACACTGATGTAAACTATTAAAAAACAATCTTTGAATACAGGCTGTGATTTTTGGCGATAATCACTGTGAAGTTTTAAAACGCAAATACCAGAAAATCGAATATGTATTTGTTGAAGTTTTTTTCCTAAGAAATTGATACAAATATTTCATATAAAACTACACTTGTATTAGTCATAAGATTATATATCAATTTTCATTTATTTAAACCAGTGCATTTTTAGTTATTTGTTTACATGCATGCGAATATACAGACTATCAATTATTTGACAATTTTGGTTTACAATTTGATAAGAATCGGCACTTTAAATATTAAAAATCTAAATCAAATTCCAATTAATTAAGCTACTCTAACTACTTTAAAAATCGTGTTTACATGCATACAAAAATACAGATGACCTTATCTACGTATCTATTGCCGAGCAGACGGATTTTTCAGAATAGATTCACTCAGAATTTGATTGGAATATTCAAATTTGATTAAAAGTTCATGTTCCAGATTTCATATATCTAGCTCAAAGTAATTTTGAGTTAATTTTTTGGGGACAGGCATAATTTCAAACGGGAGTTTTCACTTTGAAGAGGGTATGAAAATGGAAATTCGTCAAAATTTCGAGTTCTCATTTCATTTGAAAATTACCATACTTTCTCTTGCATATTTAACATCGAGAAAATAAAAACATACCAGTAATTTGTGCGGGACATTCAATGAAATCTAAATTTCAATATTCTAAAAAAAATTAAAGATGATTCTTTAAGGATTTGAATATTTTAAAGAGCTATGCAGGAAAATTTTATTCTGTTCTAATTCGAAATAATGGATTATATAGTGGACTAATACACAACGCGGGGGTTATGTTTAACATAATAAGAAATCATATTATACGTTTTATGCAGAATCGAGGCACAAATTTGAAACTTAGCATATTTTTTCTCATACTTCTTATACGAAATCATTAGAATTTTATTAAAGATTGCATCTAAAGATTTCACTGAATCTCAATATTTCAGTCTCTTCTGTGACCACAAGATTTTCATCCTTTTATGAACACAATAACTCCAAACCGCTTAGAGCTAGAAGGATGAAATTTGGTATACGGTTTATAAACCGAATTAGTAGTTTTCTATCATATTTTGAATGAAATCCCATAACAGGAAATTTATCTCTCAGTATAAATAAATGCGATTACTTCAAAATACAAAAAGCCAAATCGATAAAATTAGAAAAGCAGCTCTACAATCAAAAATTGAAATCATATCAAATTTTGAATTAAATCCATCAAGAAGTTGGTTGTTTTTCGATTTGTACAATCGCATATTATCAAACGCAACCAACTCAAAGCGGCAACTACATGAACTGAAATTTGGCATGAGGTTTTGCAACTAAAATTTTAGTTTAACGCCAAATCTGCTCGTTTGCATATTATTAAAAGCAACCAACTCAAAGCGGCAACTACATGAACTGAAATTTGGCATGGGATATTGCAACTAAAATTTTAGTTTAACGCCAAATCTGCATGTTTGCATATTATTAAAAGCAACCAACTCAAAGCGGCAACCACATGAACTGAGATTTGGCATGAGGTTTTGCAACTAAAATTTTAGTATAATGCTAAATTTAGTTTTTAAACTGTCAAAAAAAGCATCGAAAAAGATCAATCAATGTTATTCACAAAAAAAAAAAATGAAGTAAGCAACACCCAGCTGCATAGCCATAAAAATGATAATCTGAGCACTCGTGTTCATAGCGTTGTCTAAGGTCCACAGTTTTAACTCGGGAAGAGAAAGATAATACATTTGTTAAGAATTATATGAACTATAAATTATCAACATCACTGTTCATAAGTAAACAAAAGAATATATATATGCGATTTTCTTAATAAAAAAAGTAAGAATAAAAAACAATGACGATGCTAACTTTTTTTTCGTCCTTTAAAAAGAACCTATTCATCGCGCTATATTAGAAATAGTCGGAATTTTTTTCCCTATCTTAATATATTTTTCGTATCGCAATTATTTTCACATCTAATATTGCATATCAGATACATATTCTTCTTATATGAAAATATATAATAAAAGAGTCTTGAATAGGTAGAATTCAATAAAAAAACTTTAACTTACGAATTTCAATAATTTTCTTTAGATTGATGAAGCGACAGTGAACCGAAGTATATCCCAGCACTAGCCAAAAATCTCAGACTTGTTTTCGGTTCCTTTTACCTACGACTTCGAATAGGTTTCTAAAATGACTTTCATTCAGTAAACTAAGCCTATTGCTTAACGCTTAATCTGCTATTTTGTTATCTTAACAGAAAAATCACTGGCACTTGTAAGAACTCGGACTCTTGTTCCATCAGCTGCTTCGTTTGGAAATTAGAACGGAAGAGATTTCCGTTTTATTATGCTAATTCTTGTTGGCATCGCAGGAATAGGATATTTGGAATAAGAATAATTAATCAGAAATTTTCATATCTTAAACATCTTTTTACGATTTTTTTTCTAATATGAACCCATTTTATTGTTTATTATATCGATACAATATTAATATCACATATCGCAGAATTTTTTTAAATCTCATATTTAAATCAATGTTCGAAATGTGACGAAAATGTTTCAAAAGATCGCCTTGAAATAAATACATATGTAAAATTCACGAATATCTTTACGACCTATATTCTCCATTTACTTAGGCATTTAATAAAATTTTGATTATGAATATTTAAATAAGACTTTTTTTATATATATAATTCTAAGTATTTCTACAAATTTAGTTCAATATTTCTGTTCTAAGCATGTTATCTAGAGACAGAGATTTAAATAAATAAATTAGAAATTTATGTAAAGAGTTCATGTGCTGTTTTTTTATTGGAAGTGCTTTCAAATTTGGTCTAAATTACTTTATTATCATGTCAGAACATGATGATGTTTTGGAGATGAAGTTTTTTGGCGTCAACAAAAATCCGTAGGCGAAAAATAAAAATTTTATTATCTGCACGAGTATCTCAAAAAATCAGCTTTTAATAACGCGTTGCCATTGCATTTACAAAAGCTCTGATAAAAAAATAAGTTAATGACTATAGCAAATTAAGCCAAGAAAAACGTCATTTTGAGCACGCGATTATAGGAAATGTGATATTTTTTAAAACAATAATTGCGAGACAAAGTTATTTTTTATCGTTTGCAATACTGAAGCGACTCATTCAATGAAACAATTAAGAGTTAAAAATGTAATTTAACTTGCAAGAGCTCGTGGTGCATGGCCATTCAAGAAATGATGTTCTGACATGACACACTGAAAATTTCATTTTAAAATTTATTTATTTATTAATTTCGCATCCATACCTACGCAGATACTTTAATTGAATGTTTGAATTTCCTTTGATTTTTCACGAAGTACGCAAAGAGTAAATATTTTAGTCAACAACTTGAGATTGTGACGAAGTCTCCACTTTTCAAAACTCCCGATTCCGCAAAATACATTTTTGAAAACACATTTTACTGTCTATCACTCTATCTGTCTAATTTTGAATGGGAGAGCTCACAAATATTCAGAGATTAATGACGAAATTTGATAATGATTTTCCACCAAATTTGTAGATTTACATTAACGTTTGTATGAAAGCGTTTCACAAAAAAGTTAATCAAATGTATAAAATTTGAAACATAGAGTGAGCATCTATAGTGTAGACTATCACGAATATTCAATTAACTCCATCAATGAACTGTCCACCTGTTGGTGTGTACCTTCGTATTCTCATCAAATTTTGAATTAAATCTGTCAAAAGGTTGACTATCTGTCAGTCCTTAAGTTTGCATGCTCGTAAATGCGATAACTTATTCAAATAAAAAAAATCATATGGGATTTTTTTTTTCAATTCCTACTATCAGCTCACATTCTCCCTATATATAATTATATATATATATATATATATATATATATATATATATATATATATATATATATATATATATATAATATAATTTTTAATGATATTTCAAACTCTTAATTTTAATCCTACTTAATTAATTCCAAAGTTTATCTTAATTTAGCCCATAGTAATATCATTCTAAAATATTCTCTTATTTCCCGATCCATTCCACTCGTTCCAGTTAATTAATTCAACAGAAACTTTGTAAAAATGCTGAAACAGCTAAACGCCGGCTACTTTCCCACACTCCGTGTGAGAGATGAAAATTGTCCAGACAAGCACATTCCTTTAAAAAGATCCCTGTGTTTCCCTTGCCTCTTATGCGTGAGTGATGGAAATCCTCATCAAAATCTGATTTTATAAGCTCTATAAAAAATATTTTCCCTATCAAAGTCTTGGTATTTAAGACCAGGGATAATATTTCCCTTCCCTTTTTAATACTTAGCTTTCGTGAAATCCGTGTTGTATCGTTCTGTGTCGTACGCATCGCTTTCGATTGAAAATAACGCCTGCTCCCGTGATGGAATAAAAAGAATTTAAAATTAATTAAAATGATACAAAATAAAGAAAATCAGAAATTTCTACTCTGTATTGCGTTACCCCAACTGGTGTAGAAAACTCACGCATTTTGCGTTACAATAATTGACTTTAAATCCTCAGTTGGCGTTGAAAATTCAATGCTACTATAATTTTTTGATCAATTATTTATAGAAATTGTAATTGTTAGGATGGGATTGCCTGGTTGGTAGGGCGTTAGATTCGCATCCCTTGGGCTGCGAGATCGTACCTATCGGCCGAAGATTCTCCTTGTGTGTCTCACTTCAAATCTGTCGTGGTCACAAAGTTCCCCATGTGAAGAGTAATACCACAAGGAATATTCAGCCAGAGGTAATCATTCTCTATTTCAGATCTAAATTATGATCTGTGGTTGGATGAATGAATTGCATGAATTAAGTACGCCCCGTAAAAAGGATATGTGAGCTAGAAGTCAGAATTCTGCCCTCGGGTGCTCAGGGGCCCATACTCTTAAAGGATACTGTGCCCCTCCTTTTTTTTGTAAAGAAGAACACGAGAACAACAACAAGTGTAATTATTTAATAAAAAGAAACTAAAATCAAAATGTTCTTTGTTATCTTAAGTAAGGATTGATTTTTAAAAAATGTTTTTATATTACTTGTTTTTACTAAAATTATAATTCTGTATCATGTTTTGGTATCAGATGGTCTAAATAAAAGTCATCCAAAATATAATTTAGGTTTTCATTTGTATAATACGAACTTCAAGGTCTCCAAGCCAAATTGAGGAAGAATAATACCTTGATTTGAGAGCATGTGTGAAAGTTTGAGGGAGAACACTCCCCCAAGTTGAATTTTCGAATTTTAATTATAAATAAAACGGCTTATTTAAGTTTCGCTGATGTGACCTGTACTACTTCGCATAATTTTAGCTTCGAATCTGCTATACAATTTGCTTACAAAAAATGAATAAGGTAAGGGGAGTTTAAATTTTAGACAACCTTTTCAATTACTCTTGTCATATGATTTAATTCCATTCTTACTTTATTTTTTCAGGGAAAACTATTTTCTAATTATAAAATTTCAGTCCTGAAGAACACTGAATACGAAATGTTGTTTGCGACATCTATGTAAATCATTTAAAAGCAATTCGCAAAAAATCTTTGCCAGAGATAAAATAATTTCTTAAAGTAAATATTACATTTATCACTTGTCACAGTTTTGTGATAAAAGCGTGACTAGTTATTCAACCCATTATTTTCTGCCAAAAATTTCAATAAAATATTTTGTATAATTTATTTTTCTTTTAGAGCAAGATATTTTTAACCTCCAAGTTTTGAGATATAAAGCTCAAACTATTCTAGAAATTTTACACAACCATGTTCATGATGTCATGGATTTCTCAAATTTTTTATATGTATACTTATGTACACCATTATATCAAAAAACAGTAATAGTGTTTAAAAATGGACCTAAAAAATTCTACCGTTATTTGATTCTGAAATTAAGCTTTAATTCTAAATACAAGAAATAGTCAGAAATTTAATTAAAAGCATGTGTGTACAAAAACCTTCTCGGCGGAAAGAAATAAACCAATTCTTCATATATTGATCATAAACAATGAGAAAAAAAGCAAGAAGGAAATATTATTGTCAAGAATTGAATTAAACATCGATTTGAAATTGCTTGATCCTTGAAATACATTGCTGCAAAATGTGCATAATATTATTAAAAAAAATAAAACAATATAGCAGTAAAAAACTGGTATAGTCTATAACAGTAATAAACTGGTAACAACTGGTATTATACAGTAAAAAACTGGTATGGATGAAAAGATAATATTTTTTAAAATTTAAGATGGTGAAAAATAACTTTTTCACTGTAATATTTTTGAAAGTATCAAGAAAAAACGCCACAATTTTGCTAAATTTTAATAACTCCTATTTCAAAACACGCTGATAGGTACACATTCTCAGTCTTCAAGTTATATTTGAGCCAAGTTTGGTAGTTGTAAGTCAAAAAGTCTTCTTGCCTGTAGAGTGCCGATACAAATAGAAATAAATTAAGATTAAATAAACATCAAAAACTTTGGCAAGGAATAAAAATATTTACATTTCATGGTAAATAAAAAATTTCTGGGTACAATGATTATAAATAAGTTTAAAAAAATCTTCTAAGGATACATATATCAACCCTAAAAAACGATCGTGTGGCGAGGTTGTGAATTAAAAGTTCTACTTCTCTTTTATCTTTTTTTTTTCATTTAATAATTATGAGGTAAATTTAAGATTATTATTTATGAGGTAAAATTAAGATTATTAAGATTTCAAGGTAATTCTAATACAGAAACTAATTTTAATACTTCGTTTGATAATCTGATTATTAACAATGCTTACTTTTCAAAGTAAAATGCTATCGCATTTTTTTTTTTTTTTTTTTTGAAATTACTCCCGACACAGGGACAATCGGAGTTAATTTATGGAAGGCTTTGGCACGATAAAAAGTTTGTAATATGAAAAAAGAGAATTTCATGTTTTTTTATCAGTAGTTGCATTGAAAAACTGTGTGTGTGTGTGTGTGTGTGTGTGTGTGTGTGTGTGTGTGTGTGT
>JAOUZG010019679.1:0-12607 GCA_026289955.1 Argiope argentata
TTACTTTTTCGCATATGATGTACAGGGAAAATATTGTGACTATCAAAAAATCTGAAATAGAGATATTGACAAACTTCCATTCTTATGGCTTTCTTGAGTCTAAAAGAAAACACATTTTTTGGGGAATGTTTATCTATAACAGAAGTAATTCAAAAATGTTTTGAGCTAAAAGAAAGAAATTTGATAAGGATTTATAGATTCCTATCAAAGTTTCTAAAAAGTCTATTTTGAATATGTCTGTTTGTCTTGTTGTTCCAGTATAAGTTAACATGATAATTAAAAAATGAAAACCTAAATAGATAAAACTCGGTGCACAAATTTAATGTCAGCATTGTATACACCTATCAAATTTTGAGTTAAATTCAACAAAGGGTTGAGCGCCTGTCGATCTATGCTTTCAGATACGATAACTTAATAGCAAATACGTTAACTTATAAAAGGACGATTTAAATATATTAAATTTGATACGTTATTTAGTGATAGCAATTGCAGTTCTGAATCAAATTTTAATTTCAATCTGAGAGAGAAAATGCGAGTTAAACAAAAGAAAAAATCCCCTTTATTAGACACCATGTGAGGAAAAAGTTTTAGAGTGAGGAGTACTCCAGCTAGTAATTGCTTTATTTTGTTTCTAAAATACGAAAGTTGCGATTCCTGATGAAAAGCATCAAACGTCACAAATTTTAAATCTAGATTTTGGCAATGGTAAGAATTTTCCTCAGATCAGCAACTTTATAAAGAAATATAACAAATATAAACAAATAAAAAAATATACAAACAAAATCCGTAGGTGAAAAATAAAAATTTTATTATATGCACGAGCATCTCAAAAAAATCAGCTTTCAATAACGCGTTCCCATTGCATTTACAAAAGTTCTGATTTTTTAAAAAAATAAGTTAATGACTACAACAGATAAAACCTAGGAAAATGTCATTTTGAGAACGTGATTATATGAAATGAAATAAAAAGGAAATGTAGCATTTTTTTCAAACAATCAATGCGGGACAAAGTTTTTCGAATCGTTTGCAGTACTAAAGTTACTCATTCAATGGAACTATTAAAATGAATAAAAATATAATTTTTACTCGTACGAGCAGGTGGTGCTTGGCCGTTCAAGAAATGATGTACAGATATGATACATTGAAATATGAATAGGAGATTTCATTTTAATCTTTATTTTACGATTCTCCTCGAAAGTTCTGAGATCACAGAGATAAAAAATAAAACTGTCGTCATTAAAAAGATATGCCAATGTTTTGGTATCTACTCAACGAAAAACAAACTGAAACAAACGTTACGTCATGCTGAAAAATTGCGCATTGTTACAAAAGGGACGAATAAATTCAATAGAGCTGATAAACTCACAATTATACGAATTCCTATAAATGAGACACTGCAAGCAATTTAATTTTAAAAAATTTTAATTTTTTTTTTACTTTAGAATAAAAATACTCTATACTGACTGTTTGTTTAAAGAAGGCGAATATCATTCGCTAATACTCAAATATTTTTTTGAATATTAGCGAAAATATTTCAAATACTTATTCAAAAAATATTTTCGTTTATGAATAATGCATGAAATTTTCAAATATTTCAAATATGTATATGAATTTCAGTCAGTAATAAAAATAGATTTATTTGTTGTCAAACATTTCCCAAAACTTAAATTACAGAAAGACTATGTGATAGTATTTATGTTAAATTATTGAAATCTCCATTTACTTGCATCCATTTGATCAACAGAGAATCAAATCCATTTCCGAATTTATACTTCAAAGGAATTCCGAAAACATACAAAGTGTTCATTTTTATAGAGGTTAATTTGTTAATTTTTAATACATCAAATGTGCATACAGTTTCAGCTGAAAAATGCTTTAATTAATGGGAAATTATATTCTATGCCATTTGAGTCGCTCTCATGAAGCTTAGTTTCTTATACTTAGTTTCTTACATCTCTCCTATCACTCATATATATAGTAAAATATTCTTGACACTTCAATATTTTAAACAAAAAGAAAAATTTCTTTAAATAAAACTTAACAGACTTATAAAGCATTGAAAATCATTATTTTAGATTAATTTTACTGATAAATTTGAGGTTTCAAAATATTATATGAAATTGAAATTATCCACTGTTGTGTTACTTTTTCAAATTGAACTTTAAATTTAACTTTGTATATGACTTTCATTTAGATTAAACAACTATAACTCAGTTAATTTTAATCACAAAATTAGGATAATTGTTTTTACTTTCGTTTATAGCATCCAGAATTTTTTTTATTAAATATGACCCATAAGTAATATACGAGTCATCGTTTGTTTCAGACGGGCGATCGTATGAAAAGCTAGAATTCGAAGTTTTTTCAAGAATACTTTTATTGACTCAAACAGCATAAAATATAATTTTTCCATTAATTAAAAACATTTTTCCAGGTGGCAAAACCATAGTTCATAAATTCTAATGAAATTAGCTATTGGTACAAGATAGGAATAGACGCCTTGAATAATAGTTTCTGGACATTAATTTAGATGTAGAATTCGTAATTTAATAAGTGCAGTGATATAAAATTTTCATAGTGTAGTGATATAAAATTCTCAAAATGCAGTGATATAAAATTCTCATAGCTTACATCAAATGACAACAGCAAGAAATTTGATGTACATAGATAAATTTTAAAGCTTCGACACCGTCTTCACAAATAGGTTATTATATTTTACACCCCATACTAATTAGTTAAAGGCAACTTAATGTGATAACATGCTAAGCAATTTTTCAAATAAATTCTGAGGAAATCGTACAATTATAGACTTTATTAATTTCCCTATTCTCGGTGAAAAATATATCAAACCCATTTTAATGGATGCAATTTATACCCATGAAAGAGGCAAATAGGTGTAACTAAGCGAAACAAGCATTCTAATACTAACATAAATATATTTAATAAATAGATAAATTACTTTAAAATATTGCGTAAATCGTGGGATATAGCTTTAAACGATTAAGTCCAACAATTATATTTATCTATTAATTAGAATAAGTATGCGCTGAAAATGGCAAAAACTGTTGTCACAACAAAAACAAATGGAAAAATTTTCTCAAATAATTTATAAAAGGAATTCTGATTACATAAATTTGTAACAGTTCAAACAAAAATTTTCCTAAGAATTTAAATAGAATACAAAAAAAAAAATCCTAACAGTATAATAAAGCACGTACATATACGCATATAATTTCATTATTTTTCAGATTTATCAAGACTCTAACAAAGAACCCTTAAATTGGTTTTAATTTACGTTCCTATTGCTTTAAAATTTAAATTCACTTTTATTTTTTAATTGTTTTCCAAATTTGAGCTGTTCTGTTGATTACACGATGCTGCAGTTTCCCGCTGCGTTTTTCCTTTTTACATGTTTCAATAATAGTTTCATAAATAAATAGAAAATAAATCTCAATTGCAGAGGAATGAAACATTTGAAAGGTTCTTACTGAAAGAAATGAAAAAAAAATCATATCTTTCTATCTGACATCCGCTTTTCTTTTCGTTTATATGAGCAATTTTCATATACGATAGACTTTTTAAATCTACAGTCGAAATTTATTTCTCGAATAAAATTTATATGCCTTTTTTTTCTTAAAAAAATTAATAAGTTTTCTTTCTATTTTTTCAAAGAAATTGTCACTTAAATTAATTAATTTAAATTATGATTTTTTCGTAAGTAAAACAAATAAAATTCTTGCTTTCTGAAAAGTTTGTCCTGCAAGGGATGGATTATGGAAAAGGTTACACTTATGTTTTTACGCACTAAACCTAAAGAAAAGCTAAAATAATTTTAAGGAAAAGAATGTGAACAATTTTATTCGTTTTTTGTACAAATATTTAAAGAGGAAAGGATAAAAAGTTGGATAAAATATAGTTGATTGCGAATGTTAATGTCGTTGATTCTTTTGCATTGTGATTATCTCTATTGTTTGAGAATCAGGAAAGAAAGCCAGATAATAAGGTTTCTAATATAATTATTTAAAAAGAAAGTGGTTTTTATTGAAGATAGCAAAAAGTAATAGTTATTATATTTTTAAATAATCGTTATTTTTACAGTGTTTACAGTAATTTGTACAGTGAAAAAAATCCAAACAACCTCATTCCTCTTTAAGAAATGATGAATGGGTTACATATAAAAAAATAACGATTAAAAACTTATTTCCAATCAGAATTTAATATCTTTTCGCATTCCTTGGGCTGCGAGTACGACCCTGCAGCCGAAAACTCTCCGTGTGTGTGTAATGGCTGGCACACGTTAAATCTGTCGAGGTCACAAAGTACTCCATATCGAGAGTAATACCAATGGGGCTACTGATTTAGAGACGATCGTTCTCTTTTCCAGATCTAAATTACGATCTGTGGATGAATGAATGAAATGCATGAATGAAGTCCATCCCCCTCTGTAAAAAGGGTTTGTGGCATGTGTGAGCTAGAAGTCAGACTTCTGCCATCAGGAGTTCAGAGGTTCATACCCTCAGAAGCTACTGCACCCAACGTTTCGTTGTAAAGCGGAAAACGTGAGCAACAACAATCTTAATATAATATTGAGATTAATGACTGTATTATAATACCACTAGAAACAGCAATTAATATTTGAAAATGTGTGAATAAGCAATTAACATTAACGCAATTGTAGAGTAAAATCACAGTATTGTAATCAAGAGACTGATAGATTATTTTTTGCTTTTTCAGAGTTTTTCTTATTAGCAACCATTTTGATAAGGACATAGAATGAAGGCGATAATTGGGTTATTTCGTTGATTTGTCAGTGCATAATCAAATTGATGTTGCGTTAAACATCGTTCAAAGTGCACCTTACAGCTTTAATACTGGAGGATAAAGGATGCCGAAACAATTGGGCCGATCTGTTATTGGCAAATTCACATACCAACAAATGGAAATGCAGATGCATTTATTTTGATTTAATATTATGCGTCTTTGGAAGTGAACTGTTTCTCCAAGAATGATGGTTGCTAAAATTTTCATTTAAATTTTTAATGGTTTAAAGGCTAATCATCGACAAAGTACTTTTGATGTTCAAATTTTAATAATATGAAACTCTCTAATTTTCTATCATTTCATTTAAAATTTGAATTTGAAAATAAGGGATTAATCTTCGATTAATCCAGGATTAAAACAATTTTAAAATGTTATAACTGTTAGCTTGTGAAGTTGAATCTTAATCGTAATTATAAAAAAAATTCTGGAAATTTATTAAAAGTATGCATTAAATAGAAACAGGTTCAACTTTAAAAAAAATCTTATCTTTCAACCATTATAATCAATATTTGAGAAAAATTTCGTTTGAAATATTTCTGGTATTAATGAAGTTAATGAAAAAAATTTAATATAAAGGGAGTTTTAAATATTAAGAAATTCAATTAAAAATGCCTAGAGGACCGTAAAATAATTTAATAGACAGTCACTGAAAATATAAAAAAAAATTAAATTTTAAAATAGTGTGAAATCCACTTTGTGTTTTAAAATTTTCGACTATCATGAGGAAAATAAAAATTTCACTTAAGTTTTATTTAATTAAGATTTCGGAAATTTTGCTTCGAGGCCAATCCCACCATTCCGTATGTGCCAAATTTTATCACTCTTGGTCTAATTGCAATTCCGTTGAGCGCCCATGCTTATCCTGCTTAATTATTAGTAAAGATGAGATAGACACATATAGGGATAATATTTAATCTACGAAGGTCCTCTAAATCTGTTTCACGAATTTCATGCAACCTCGGAAACAGTCACCAGCTCATATCTTCAACATACACGATGAGCTGTGAGCATCACAAAAAAATCGTCTGTATTCCAATGATAATTCCTCACTTAATAATTCCTTTCAGTGTATATGTTACCGTTAAAGTGTGAAATCCGTTATTTTATAGAATACCTAGTTATTCCATGAAATAACTGATCCTGTCCGTTAAAGTGTAAAACTCTCTTGTAATTTACGGTTTAACTAGTTATTTCATAGAATAACGATCTGCAGCCCATTAAAGTGTAAAATAATCAATATCATATACCTCGCACGACAAATACATTTACCTTCCACCCCTACTGCAATAATGAACTATTCGGTTGTATGACAGAATGGTTGTATGACAGATGCGTACAACTTCTTTGCGTACAGGTCGTAAAAGTATAATAAATCATGCGTAGCTCTTTGAAAAAAAGGGGGAAGGGAGTAATTAGTCTAGGTTTGTTAAAACTTTGTTGGCAAGAGTATTTGGCGAGGAAAAGTATTGGCCTTTTAACTAAATTTTGAGGCTTAAACACAAAGAAAAAACTTTTGTATTTGTGTGCATGTAATGGCTTTGTACAAATAAGACCAGAAAAAAGATTTTTTTGTTTTGAAATTTTAACTAACAAAAAATTAACAGAAACATTGACTTTTTTCCATGATACCTTTCTAAAATTTTACAATAAAAATAATTTTTACAACATTTTAAAATTAAAAAAATTTAATGATATCAAATTTTTTACCGTATTATTTTTTTCATACTTAATATGTATATCAAAATTTTAAGTTTAAGAACGTTTTGTGGTAGGGACAATTGAAATTTTCATCAATCATTAATCATAGCTGACAAACAGGATGGCCAAAGGTGGAAAGTATAAAATATGCGACTAAATATATTAAGAACGCTTGCAAATCATATCAACTATCAGCATTATTCCTTCAGTGTCAAACTATACTTAACATAGTTCTTAAATAAAAATCTATGAATAAAAAAAATCTAAAATAACAAAATTCAATTCTAAAATTGTGTCACTGAAATGCACTTCTCCAAATATTAATTGCATTTTCTCATAAATATCTTTGTGTTAAATTTATTACCTCTACTTTCAAATGTCTATGTTTTAAATAGGCAGATAGACGCATATATATACTATTCACTTTTATTTTTGGAAGAAAGTCTTATTTTGTGAATTAAAATTTTTAGATTAAAGTCAGAATATTCTACACTTGAATTTTTGAATAATTTTAAATGAAAATTTTGAAGATTCCTGTCAAATTTAAAGCATAAGCTCCTGTGTTAGAAATTCATTTCTCTCTCTCTCTCTCTCTCTCTCTCTCTCTCTCTGTGTGTGTGTGTGCGTGCGTGCGTGTGTGTTATCTGGAAGTTTATTAAGTTCCTGAAACAGTTTTTATGTTATTTTATGAATTAAAATTGAAATTCGAGATATTTTAACTGTAACATTACAAGAAAATTGTGTAATAATATGGTAGAAAGCCCTTTTTTACTACTTTTTTAAAATTTTATCCATTTACTATTTATTTCATTTTTATAACATGGCACTGTACTGAATATTATTTTAAAATATTCTGAGTGAGATTTCTTTTGTCTTTCATGACATTTAATTGAAAACCCTGTATTCTCTTGATTTTCCGTTGATGCTGTGAAAGTAGAATGTTTAGGAAGCATATGAAGAATACTTATAATAACTATTAATCACTAAATGCATATGCAGATAAGTAAACATAATATTCTAGTTAGATAAAGAAGTACTTAAATATGACAAATCTCAAAAGAAAGTGATTAGTCAAAACAAATGTAACTAAGAAATGTACACCTCAAATTAAAAATTGAAAAAAGAAATCGAATAAATCTGGGAGAACAGAAAGAATAGTTTGAAAAATTGGGAAATGCAGGGAAAAAATTCTTACTGTGATGTGTAAATTAAAATCTTAAAATTTATTTCGGTAAAATGTTTTTTTAATATTTTTTTTATTTTACGATGACAAACAGAAAATTTTAAATTTGTCATGGTACTTCCACTTTGCAGCTGATTTTTTAAAAACTTATATGACATGAAAAATTAAAATCCGTGGATGAAAGCTTTTTTTACTACTTACGGCATATCAAGAATAGCTTTTGTATTTAATTCCTTCTTACAAATCATTTCAATAATATTAACCTCATTTATTTATACTTCCAACTTAATAAACAACTTATATTTAAATAACATAGATTTCAGTGTCCAAACCTATTGAATTAAACAAATGAATCAAAAAGAAACAAAATCAAAACTAATGAAAACGAAACTCTTTCGTTTAATGCAAATCGTAGAATTTATGTAAAGTAAAGTATTTTCTAAAATCTAGGTTATTTTTTCGAAGGGGATGCAGTATTTATATGAGAAGAAATTCATTGATTTTTATCATACATTTTTGACTAAATTCATCTAAAAGCAATTCATGTTTCATCGGAAACAAAGTGGAAACTTTGTTTAATGAATTTTAAAATGCACTATACTGTATTAAACAATAAGTCATTAAGTATTCCAAATTGAGTTAAACACCATGCTAACTTTCGCCAAATCTGACACTTTTAAGATAACGTTTAAAATGTTGCACCCTCTTCTAGAAGTGATCCTTTAACAGTAACAAAACCGCCTTGGAAACAAGACCGTTGATTGGCAGTTTTACGACTGGTACGCACAACAAGTGTACGCATCTGTCCTACTACGGAACTATTCCAGGCCATTGGGAGATTAAATTAATGTTGGATAAATCTAAATCTGAAGCCTCTGCGGGGTTTATCGTCCGTATCCCAGTGCCTGAAGTGAACAGAGGAAAAGGTGATGCCAAATCTATTTTAGCTATCATCAGAAAAATAACTGAAGAAGGAAATATAAATAAAACATGATTGAGAAGTGCAAGCATGTTTTTTTTTTATTTTTACACATAACAAATGGTTTAATTTAAAGTAAGAATAAAGAAAAATCAATGAAAAACTTTTAAATTGGAAAGTTTCAGGAGCGTTTTAAATAAACACACACAGATTTTCGTCTTAAAAAATTGAGAAGACACTAATTAAATTTTTGCAATATCTCGCATACAAAGAGCGTTTCAATATTTAATTGCACGTCTTTTGGTTTTTATAATGATCTCTAAACGTCGTGGTACCGATTCGACCAATTTTTAGAGGTATCTGAAGATATTTTGACTCATTCATCTCGAAGCGCTTGTTTAAATGAGCTTTTTTTCTTCTAATTTTGTGTTTTTGAACTGCTGTTTCACGTATGACTCACAAAGTTTCAATGACATTGATGTCGGCGGACTGTGGTGACGCGTTTCTGTTTTCAATGAAAAAGACGCCACATTTTGACGTTATGTGCAGCGTATTTGGAGTCCTTGGCCTATTGCAAAATAAAATTTCTATATAAACCCAAATTTTTAGCACTTTTTTTTCAGATTTTTACGAAGGAAATCCAAGTAAACCGTACCGTTCATAATCTTAATCAAAACTCTATTTTTTATTTTAAAGTGATGTAAAAACTATTTTTATGTGAACTATATATACATAGTTCAAAACATTGTAATATAATAATGTTGTATGCATAATTCATCTATCTCAAAATATTTTTAAAAATTTACTCTATTAAAACAATGATACTGTGCACATACAAAATATTTTCGATATCTCTGCAAATCACATACATTATATACTAAAATTTAGCCTTCGCAATGTAAAAACGATTTAATTTAAGATATTTGCATATTACTTAAAATTTAGATTATACAGTCAGTTGAAATATTTATAGAACTCTTTTTCAACATTTAAAAAAAACTTGTGGCGTCATCATATAACTTTCGTTTCCGGTGCGTGAGTCTACGTCTCGAGTAAAAACATTTTCAGTTTGAAGTAATAATATTTTGAGCTTCAGTATGCTCAAATCAATATCAAATTCCTCATATTATAAATAAAATACTTAAAACAATAAAAATCATCAAAAGTATACTAGAATTTTTTTAAAAAAAATTTCATGTCATGAATATTATTTTATAGCAATATCATAGTTTACATTGAAAAACTATTTTTTTTTTAAATTTAAACTACTTTTATGTGAAATTATGAAGCACATAAGGAAAATCGTTAAATTTTCTATAAAAATTTAACTTAGCATAATTAAAAAATTTCAAAATTCTTTCTTCATGAGACTTCTACTACTAAACAATAAGCGACTGGGTACCAAATTTGGCATCACTAAAATAAACTATCTGACCTATCGAATGTTTTAAATGACTTTTTCATCATGTATGTCGTGTAAACTATTAAGCGGTTTATAAATAATATCTATCCTATAAGCAAGCACTGTTAACTTATCCTTAAGTAGTACTTAACTTCTCCAGTCTATAACTTATCTCCTTGAGGACTATTGCAAAATATACCAGCCATTAATGAAAGAAAAAAATCATAACGTTTAAGGAAGGCTGGGTTGACTAACACGTGAGGAAATTGTGATTTTTTTTCTCTTGTTATATAGTTTTCTTTATTAAGATACTAGGGATTTTCTCGCATGTCGTTGATTTTAAGTGGATGTTAGCAGTTTATTAGATATATCGGCTTTGAAAAAAAAAACCCGAATAAAAGCTCTTCAGTGGAACTTTCAGGAAAATCACTTCAAAGCTTGTTCTTTGCTGAGTGATCGGATACTTTGTGAAGATGTCTATTGTTTTGTCCTCTATTAGGAAACTCAATCACTTCGTTTTATCAATTGCTGAGTTTCGCAATCCATTGATTCACGTTGAGACTTCTCGACTATTTTTTTTTATCATAAAGCACGAGCTTCTGTTTTATTATCACTTGATATGATCAATAATTTTTGCGTAACTCTGGAAGGCTTCATCGGATAGTATAGTTAATGTGCTACGTAACTGGGTGAAGAGGATATAGGCTATCTTTTGTTCCTGGAAACACTTCGAAATCAGTTATAGATTTCCCAACGAAAAATGTCGGCTCCATGTTTTTGTTTGCTTTGGTACCACGGATCCTGATTTTAAAGAGTGAAAATTGATGTGTTGCGGTACTTTTGAAGTTAGTTTCTCGCTGCTGATCGGAAGATGGCCTTGAATGCAAGTAAAGAGGCTCTTATTGCATAAAGAATGTTATGCAAGAAATCAACAAAATTAAAGGATTTTAAGAAGGATTCATCTGTGTATTCGTATTAATAGAATGATATCCGATCTATCACATTTCAGTTTCAAAATATAAACTTGAATTTCTTTTTTTTTTTTTTTTTTGCTTCAAATAGTCAGTTTTTCCAAAATTGAATTCAAACTTCTGTAAACATTAATGGCATTTTTATAGTAGATAATATAGAATTAAATAGCAAATACATTTCTCTGAAATAGTGAATTTTATTTTTAATTGATAATAAATTTATCCAAATTTGAATTTTGTATGAAAAATTTTACGCAGCTATTATAGAAAAATGAAGAAAAGAATCTTTTTTCGATGACATTTCAAGTTTTAATAAGAAGTGATAATATCTTGAAAATCGCCCTTTTCAAATATCATGCAATTAAAATAAAATTTTGGAGACAGAAATAAAATTATTGTAACGTAATCTTACCAAAAAAATGTCTCTAGCATCATCCATATTGAAATTTTTTCTTTTGAATATTTTAAATAAAGAGTATCAATTGCTTGTATTTTATAAAGTTCTTTAGATTATAATTTATACAGATAAACAATTTATATATCATATTGATGAACACTAATTGTAGTACATAAATTTTAATTTAAAAGCATAAAGATATATATAATAATTTGCATCTGAATGTTTATTTTAATTTTCCAAACATAAAAAAGAGAAATTCAAACACATACACAAGATTTTTATGAGCTACAAATATATATATATTAATCGTATCAAAATAAAAATTTCTAAATTGAGATATGATAAATATTTTGAGATAACTTTTATCTTCTTAGGTGAAATATAAATTCATTTTTAATAGAAAAAAACCGATAGAATGATTACTACGTGATTCATAGACTTTTTATTATTTGCATGGGTCAAATTTTATAATTCTATAATGGCCTTTTATAATTCTATATATTATTATATGGGTCAAATTTTAGGAAAAATATCGAAGGATAAAAAGTAAAATTTCTATTTGCAATGGAAAACCAAAATATATTTTGAATGTTTACTGGAATTATAGTCGAAGATTCTTCTTTTATGAAAAGAATAATTTTCCTCTTAATTTTTTTATTATTGGTAAATTTTTGAAGAATAAAATAAACATTATTTTATTTAATTAATTTACGAGTAATTTATGCATCTATTAAGGTTTAGAAGTTTGTATAGTTTTAATAGGATTATGAATAGGAATTTTAGTTCTAATTTAATTATGAATTTGGAAATTTATTAAGGTTTAAGACCATCCAACATAATCGAGTAAATTTCACAACGGTGTCTGATTACCTCGTTTAATAGATATTTACCCAGCCGTTTTGATGAATTATCTATAAAAAGTTACACTCGTACTCAAAACAACGTCAACATCATTCGATGAGGCAAAAGCTATTTTTTGTTTTCATTTATGAGGTCATTGTTATATTTACGTTGTTCACTTCTCCGTAAAAAGTATTAAAATTATTCTCCCGTATCAGGATATAAAAACAGATCTCGTCACTTGAACTGAGAAGTAAAAATTTTATTATCTAGTGCGAGACAAACGAAAAATTTAGAAAGGATACATAAGGAAAATATCCACCCTTTCTGAGACAGAAAGAAAATTATTTTATTTGAGAAAGGAAATAAGAAG
>JAOUZG010019687.1:0-10768 GCA_026289955.1 Argiope argentata
ATAGGAATTGTTAAATCTGGGAGGTCAAAAACCAGAAAAATTTGTCAGCATTCATTAATTTCAATACTTTCTCTATACTTTACACCGAAAATGCAAAAGATTATTTCAATACAGTCGTTAAGAAAAATGGCGCACTGATTATATTGAAAATTGAAAAAAAATTTACAAAAAGATGGAATGATCGGAATTGTTCAAGAGAAATATTTACGTTATTTATTTATTGATTGATCCCTTTTGTTGGCAATGGGAAGTTTTCAGCAACCTGTTTGAGATTAACCTTGTTTAATCATTATTCTAACCGAGGTTTTATTCTATCACAATCTTTTAATTGCAATTTATTTAGTGGTTTTCTAAGCCTAATAATTTTATGATTCATAACAGAGTATGAAATATAATCAACAAAATTGATCCTCGTTTTCTCTCGAGAATTAACTTATTGATGGGATATTAAATTTATCAGATAATAGATTAATGTATCAATCGAAATTTTAATTGCCGTTAAAAACTTTTATAAATCTCGAAAAAATGTTTCAATTCTATTGCAAAACGCAAAGAAACATCCAAAATTTCCAGTTATAAAATTATTTTCATTTAAATATAATAAGTTGGTTCTAACTCTAGAACTACTTATACAATTTTTACAAGTTTTTTTTATCACTAGTTTTTATCTCCAACACTATAAAGAATTGATTTTGAAAATATAATTCTTACCGAATGCATTGCAAAAAAAATTGAAATATATTGAGCATTTGTAATTTATAAAACGCAGCATATTATATTAGGTTATCCAAAATTTATAACACTATCTGAAAAATTCGCCAATTTCGTAACACGAAAAACCTGTATTTCCACATTCTAATCCATTTACCAGAGGTCCTGCTGTCTTAAATACTGCAGTTGCCTTCAACAATAAAAAAAGGATAATATATAAATATTAAATAACTAGCAGTTCACTGCTATAACACCATAGAACCCACCCAATCCTTCGTAAATATTGAAATATGACTATACATTCGATATATTTAAAAAATTATTTTGTAAAAATATTAGAAATGTCTTTGGGAAGGATTATAGAACAAAATAAGACTAGGATAAGAGTTCTCAAAAAAAGTCAATTGTTTCTTTAGACTTTACCTGTCCAAAATATCTTCAAGAATAGGTTCTATATATCGATTGATATAAAGAATTTACTTGGATAGAACTATTGCTTGTTAATTAGTTATGTAAAGTCTTACTCTTTTCATAGATTTAATTTTAATTTCCTAAACAGCATTTGCAGGAAAGTGCATTAATTAGCGATATTAATATCCACAATCAACAAATGGAATATAAATTATAGTAACTTTTTCTCTTTGGATATCTGACGGAAAAATTTTTCTCAAAATAGTTTTTCAATCATTTTTTATTTTATTTTGCCTACAAAGTAAAATTTTATGTTCTACCTCCAAAATTGCCAATTCTCATGCATCGTGAAAAGAATGGCCGAAATTTCGTAACATGTCTTAGCTTCCTCGTAAGCACGGAGGTTAATGCATAATTTAGATTTTTACGTGCCATGGATTAATCACTCAAAAGATAGACTCAAATATTTAGTTATACAGCATTGTAGTTTCGGATCAAAATTCGATGCAAATGATATGTAATTAGTATTATAATTCCACCTAAGCAGTTTGTTTAGGCTATACAGAGGATTTAGACAAATCAATTTAACCTTATCGGACTATAACATACCCAACGGATTACTGCATATCGTCTCAATTTGAATTTAAATAGAACCATTCCTATTAGCGAAACTCTTTTTAAAATTATCATAAGGTGAACATTTCTGGCCGAGTCGACTCTACATTTAAATATTTTTTCGATTATATTTATTAAGGTAGAGGTCCTTCACAGAAGTCGTATTATAACTGAAACACCCCGAAAAATGGGGTGGTAACTCAATATGGGGAAAAGTATTGTTGATAGCTTTTATATTAAAATCGATTTGTCGTGTTGATTACCAGAACCTATGTTTTACAACTCTTGCACCGCTTTAAATTGAAGTTTGACAAATGTGGCGGTTTTTAGACTGGGCTTCCAAGTTATCAATTCTGTTGGGAATAGAAGTATAGAGAAAGAAAGGAAGGAAATGGATTTCTTTTAACAGGGTGGCTTTAATTTATGCAATTTTGTTAAGTGTTTACGATTCGATTTCAACTGGACTTTTTTTTTTTGCTTGTCACATCATCGGTTTACGTTGGAAATCGAGGCAGTGTAAAGACAAACTATTTTGTTATATTAATATTCGATAGCAGACTTTTAATATCGGCATAATTATGAAAATTTTAAAACGGTCTATAATTGTCCAATTGTGAAGACATGCAGAGAAAGAAGTAGCATCGAGTTATTAGGACATTTTCGGCATTTTACCGTCCCATTCGAAAAAAAGGAACCTTAACAAAACCTTCCGAGTGCTGTATTTTCGGAGGTAGTCAATTTATTTCTTACCCTTATTGATTTAGTATTTTCGGATCCTTCATTTCCCAATTTTATTGCACTTTTAGAGACGAGTTTTAATTAATGGCTAGATAATACTTTATGGAACAAAGTATTCTTACGAAGAATCGATAAATATTGCAAGATTTCTTGAGCAAATGCGCGATGAATTAATTATATGCAATAGTTAAAGAGGTACTTTTATTTTAAATTTAAAACCATTTTTTATACCAAGTAAAAAATTGGATGAAGGAAACAGTGTAAATAATGCAATTTTTTCCGATCGCTTTTTGATAAGTTTAATTTTAAATATTTCATAAAAGTTTAATATTCCCTTTAATGAATATTATTATTGCAGTTGAACTAACCATTATGCGACTCTTCCCGAATTAATCACGTGGCTTTTTAAACATTTATTTATTTATATTTTTGCAATTAAAATGTTAATATTTTTTCCCTAGATTTTTAATGTAGTTCAATATTTGGACGTTTTTATCTCGCCATTGCTTTAATTAAAATGCTAATTAACTTTTTTTTTCACCATTACAATAGAAAAGTCTCGCACGATTGATATAGGTTTAGCTATTTCAATAGTACATGTGTTATGTCTGCATTAGATACTAAATTAATATTTGACAACACCAACTTAAATTTTATAATTTGTCATTTACAGATTAAGATTAAAATTTGAAATCGGAAATTGCAGTATAATGACTGCATAATTTTTTCATTCTTATTACATACAGAAGCTATTTTCTGTTTAGCTGTATTATGTTTCCAAGCTCTTTCTCGGACGGATAATTTTATTTTCAAGTTAATTTCAGAATACTGCGAATCGTGTTTCAAAATGTCTTTTAAAGGTTACTTATCTTCCATATCCAAGTATACGCATAACAGATAAATATTGTAATTTCATCAAACTACGTATATTCCATCCATAACTTAAAAGTTGAGTGACCATTAATTTATAATTAAGATAATTTTAGAGACGTTTTTATACTGATGCAAGAGGGAAAGGATTGACCCATTAAAAATGTAGAAATATAAAATTAAATTCGTTTTAAACCATGCATTTCATTTTTCAATTTCCTGCCAATTAGATATTCAAATTAATTATATATTCGATTATAACTAATCTTCGAGTTAAAAAAATTCTCAGTCAAGCGATGAAAAAAAAGTGGCTTGGAAGTCTAAGGTAATAATTCTAGGACTTAAACAAACTCCGCGGTTTAGCTGAATTTTAATTTATGAATTGAAGGATGATTTTTATAATTCGATCCTCACTAATCCTATCGAAAAGAGTGTGGACTGCAATTTAGAATAAAATATTTAAATTCATTAATTTTTTTAAAAAAGATTACATCTTATAACTACGTACTTTGTTTCTAATTGTAAAAAGGCAATTTAAATTCTAATTCTCAAACATAACTGTAATTAAATTTGAACTTAAGCTTAGATGATTGTTTAATCGTAATTATATTATGAATATTTAAAGAATAAAATTAGTAAATCAAAGAAAATTTCGTTTAAGTTTATAAATATTCTAATAAATTAAGCTTCTTCTTGAAAAAATTTAAAGGCAATTTGATGGGTAATTTCCTTTCACCAGGGAAATTATATTGATTTATACTGAACGTAGTTATAACCTTATGTATGAAATGTTCCAAGCTATGGGAAATAAAAGAACACACAAAGAGACACGAGGCCGCGCCCGTACTGAAACCACGCAGCAATCGCATGCCAGCTCATAAATAAGCGTCTGGATACGAGAGATGCGGGGTTATAGGAAAAGGCCATTGTCGGCTACATAAATTCCTCTTTTTTCTTTTGTAAGAGGATCGTGAAATATTTCTTCCTTTACAATTTCAATATAAAATCAACATCAGTATCATTTAAATAATAGTAAAATACAGAAATATTTTTAAATAGCATCAAGGTACTCTTTAAGTCTATTATCATTGGCATGATTTAGTTCATCAAAAGTTCGACTTTTTACCAAAGTCACAGGTTAAAGAAAGAACGCCGCCAGTGGAAAAGAAAAGTAATCAATGAATAGTCTCGATGGTTCGCCCAAGTCCATTAAAGAGAAATATGCAAAACATTTGTCCTTTCAAACTTCATTTGGAAATTCTTGACCATCCCAAAAAGTCAGTCAAATTTTTGCAGAATGTCTTCGTATTATTTCCTTGCCGATGTTTCCCTCCGAAGAGTGACATTGCAAAAATAATCGGAATGGCCCAGACTCACATCCGTCCAGCAACATTAAGTCCGCGTGAAATAATGAAACAGAAAAAGAGATATTAATTGCAAAGCACAAAATCATACAACGATATAATGAAAAGATGTAAATAATAATTAAAACAACAATGACCTTAATTTCAAAGTACATCATTAACAGTTTAACAGTTCAATTAGGATGTAACAATTTGCAAGTGTTTTGAAGGTAAACATTTTAAATCATTGTCTTTATGCAATGCTCAATTTTCCTTAATGATCAAGATTGGCCAAATGCAATTTTTTCATTGTCCGTTTTGGAGGTTTTGCAATGTTTTGGATGCTTAATGAGGTGTTTTCTATCGGTATCAACGGATTTCACTACATTCTATCAATAAATGCGGTAGTAATTTTTTTAATATAAAAGTAACCGATTTTACTATTTAGTTTAAATGATTTATAAAATCCATTCTCGAAACGTTTTTTTTTCAAGTTGTAACCTAATACGAGCGAAAAATAGGCATTATGTTAATAATTTATTGTAAGTTATTTAGGAATTTTCAAACTCTTTAAATTGAAAATTCAACAACGGAGTTGATTGAAAAACACATGCGCCTGAAAGTTTTGTTGGGTAAATTTAGTCCCATCATAGTATTTAAAAACATTTATACATGTCTTATATTAGATTTAAAACATAATCTTTCCGAAACGAAAGATGGTTGGAGGATTAAATACGGAGACATTCTCACAAACGGAGAAATATCAGTGTGGTATCATATTTTCCGAGCATCTTTGCTGTTGCTTCTTAGGTCACTTATCATAAACAACCCTCACACGGAATCAGTAAATTAAGCCGAGAAAACGTCTCTTGTTTTAGTTTTATCATCTAAGGGCAAGGGTAGGTCTCAGCTATTGATGCGTTACAGTCGCTTTCACAATACCTTTTTACGGGGAGGGGGGCACAAGATACAGATCAAACACAGATGAAGAACAACCATGCCCAAACCGGGACGCCCAAATCCTGAGAAAGAAGCGCTACACGTATACTAGGTCTTAATTAGGCATAAACAAAGCAAGTGGGAAGATACTTGAAGTACTTTCCCCCTCCTCCAACATTTCACCATATCCACAATTAAACACTTTTTCAATTAATCTTCGTAGTGATGAGAATCAAATAAGCAATTTGGCCGTCTGAAGATCGATCAATCGGATCCAAAATTCGACTAACATTTAGTTAAAATACTATATGCCAAATTTCATCCATTTAGTTAGTTTTAGTGTTATTTACATTTTTAAAAATTAAATCTATAACGAATCCATCTAGTTTTCTTTTCGTTTGATAGTTATATTAATTTACATTCAGACTGCCAATCAGATACTGAATAGATTTTGAACGAAATTTGATAGAATTATACAAAATTAATAGAAAAACACTACAAAAATTTTGATAAGTCTAACTCAAAATGTTTTTGAGTTATACGCATCGCAGAAGGACACGATGACAAATATTTGTTTGGTGTGTCTTTTACTTCGATTTAATGCAATCAATTAAAGCGAAATTCGAGTCATTTCTCTCTAATTTTTAGAGTGCAATTTCCTACCAATCAATTGCTTAAACCATTTGATGCATTCCATGTCTTAGACAGACAGTCAAAATTAGTCTGCCGACTGGCATTCATTATGCTTGTATTTCAGTTATCGCGTTCTTCGATAGCTTGACAATCGTCCCATATACGAGAGTTTGATAAATATTTAGGTACAGATCCCAACATTATTGTGCTGACTATGCTATATACCACATTTCATTCACTTAGATTGTTACGTTTCGGAGTTTGTGTTAAAAGGAGTAAAAACAAGTGATAAGCGGCGGTTTTCAGATAGGCGTAAAATGTAGATATTTAAAGTGACGCAACAGAATATTTTATCGCTATTTAATGAAAATGAATTACTGATTTTTTACACGATTCTCTTTAAATTTTTCTCAAATACTTTATGAAATATAAGGAAGAGCTTAGGACAATAAATGAGACAGTTTTTAATAAATGAAAACTAAGTATATTTCTGTTGACTAAACAATCAATATGGTAGTACCCAAAATATCTTTAATAATCTGAATGTAACTTTTTTCGATTGATTGTAATTAAAATCTGATCGAACAAAACTACAGCTGTCATAACAAAACTAAATATCATTTCTGTAAGTTATTGCGTTCAAGTTATTCGTTTACGTGAATAAAAATTTACAGCCCAACAATGAATAGTTCAAAATTTGTTACAAATTTATAAAGTAGATGCCATAGGTTATATTAGAATTCAAATATTTAGACCTTTAAGTTTGTAATTATAGAATAAATTACTCTCAATACAGATCTAACAAAATTGTATGAATAATTTCATTTAAATATGATACAAATGTGCAGAATTTGTACACGCAAATTTCCGTCCTTATACCTCAAAGCATATTATTTTACTTATCTTATTCAGAGAGACAATTCCAGAAATGTACCCTTCGGACTCGGGAGGATTCATGAAAAACTTGATGAATTCTTTGGTTTATAATAACTCCTAAATTTTGTGTAAGAAAAAGTACTCAGCGGAAATTATTTCCTCAGAAATTTCTAGCATTAAAAATGTTACCCTAACTGCTTTCCATAGCAGTGTTGTATAATAGTTACTTTTGGTGTTAAGTTCTCAATTTTCTTAAATCTATCGTGTCAATATCGGCAGATTATTCGGGGGATTCATTCCTGGCGAGAGGTTAATAGTATCCGAAAATGTTTGTGTATCAGATATTACTTTCCACTCGAGTGAAACAAAAAATTTGTACCAAAATCTGCAGTTGTAATCACAAAATCCCATACAAAATTAGATGCATCTAAATAACCTGTTTCCAAGTTATCTAATTAATATATTTTTAAAATTAGAGATCGACAATTAATCAACATCTCAATAGATTAGGTTCAAAATTTGATAGATATCTACGTTACAAATGTTAAATCAAGATATAAAACTTAATTCCATCTAGATCACTCGATTCGTAGTTATCGTGCTAACTTGTATTCAAAGAGCCGGAGAGACAGACCTCTATACGGAATGTGCACAAATTTTGTTGGAAATATAAATTCGTAATAAAGATCGTACACAAAATTCCTTTCGTCTAGTTAAAAATGTTTGCATTATCTTTATTACAAATTGAGGGACATTTTCCAAAATTGTGTTTTTCGAATCCGCAAAGGTCTAAAACGTAAAGATTCGTCAAAATTTCGTTGTCCAATTCTTTGAAGATTACTATATTTCCTCTATACTACGTTCACATTTTTTTTAAAATTTTAGTTTTAACATTGGTGATTGGCATAATTTGATTTAATGAAATTAATTTGAATCTAAATATATAAAAATCCATATCCTGAGATAATATATATGTATATCAACGTACAGCCAATACCGCTGAAGCCTCAGACTAGAAATTTGACAGGCATGTCCACATGATTACGAAAGTATCCAATAAGAAATGATTTTTCGAAATATCAATTACTTAAAATTAATTAAAACCCCTTAATTTCTGTGAAATTAAAACCTGTAATGTTACTTTCCGAGTGAAACACGGCCTTCCGGAGAAGCGATCACTTATGCGTCCCGTTTCGTCCCGTAGAACCACATTTTTTAAATTGCCGTTGTTACGCGTCCGTTCAACTTAGAATCAATATCGCAGTGGAATCGGATGAACTTTCTATCGTAGATCACGGAGGTATAATTTATTTTACGAAATATCGACGCAAAAATTAAATATCGATTTAAAAAAAATCCATTTTGACGGGTTTATTTCTTGAACGGCCCTGTAAAATAGACACTTAGCTGGAAAAACACAGATGATATGTTTCCTGAAAGACAATACGATATAGTATGCTGCAATACAATTTAAAAAATCGTATTTCTAAAACTGAATTTTGGGCAAACATTTTAACGAAGAGACGAAATTTCACTTTAATATTTAATTACGCCGAAACTTTTCAAGATAACTTAAACAAATTTTTTTACACAATATTGGATAAATTTTTCAAAATCGTGTGAAAGATTATAAAATCTGATAAAAAATTGCGCATTAAAATTTTTTTTTGTCTTTTATTGGGTTTTCCTCCTCAACATTACAAATCTAATCCATTGATAAATAAAAATGAGTCTAAACTTTTTAAATATAATTTGGCATTTCTTTGACACACGCTGGACAGTTTTGAAAGCAATCCATCAAAAATTACTCGTCTAATGAATTAATTCCTAATTTTGCAAAGACTGCATTAGAAAAACGATTTTGAAAGATTGAATGGTCCGAAACCGCGAGCGCGAAAAAACATCTTATTAAAATCGTTTATTGGAGAAGATATTTACTTCAAATTAACAACAAATTAATTTACTACACATTAAAAGCAGCAAGGATCGATTTTAGAGGAGACTGTTTTTCACACAACCAATTTTATATAGCTCGCTCCAGTTCATCAAGCGGCTTAATAATTTTAGCACCAGAACTCCCTCTCCTCCCCCCCCCAAAAAAAAAATGTTGTGTACAAAGAAGTTCTAGCTTAAACATAGTTACAACAATAAAATGTGGATGGCCTGCGTTTGCAAAGAAAATCAATACTTTAAAAGGATCGGTGAAGGACAAGGGCATATATATAAGGAGTTCAGGGACCCCGGGACCGTCCTAAAATTAGAAAAAAATTATACGTAAAGTAATTATTATAGGGGATTTTTGTAACTAGGTGCACCAAGCACAGTTATCCCCAGCTAATTCCATCACCTGAGCAATGCCGGGTGCGATAATGCTAGTATCATTATAAAAATATAAGTATTTTTACAGAGTATAAACGCGTGCAGAAATTTTAATAAGTGATAACAGTTTTATTAAATTATATGAAACTCTTCAAAAAATGAAATCAGGATAATTATAATTGTGGTTTTAGAATTTTCAGAACTGCAAAAATAATTTTACGAAATATTTTCTGGCGACAAAGCTGGAAAACAACACCAAAAGCCTGTTTAATATTTGGTTTTAGACGTGGTGAGAAAATGAAAGGGACTGCTGAAGTTTAGTAAGCTCGAATGTACCTCCCCTCTTCCACCCAATGCATTGAATAAAGGAGAAAAAAACATTTTCATAACTGTATATATTTAACTTTTTCCTTTGAAATATATTAAAAACTCATATCTTAAATTTAAGCGAAGAATCAAGATTTAATTATGACATCTCAAGTTTTTACTAATGAGATGAATTACAATGACGAATTCGTAAAAAATGGATAAACAAAAAAAATTTGTTGAAGGCTAAGATAAAAACAACAACAACGGTTTCCTAAAAATCAAAAATCATTTTGCAAAATTTCTGATAAACTTGTCATACCATAGAACTCCTTGGCGTAGAAGTCACTTAACTAAATATTAATTTTTCAGACGAATTTAGTATTTTTACTGAATCTATCGTGTCACATTCTTGGCGGTTTTTGAGAGGAATCTCTGGCATACCATTAATAGAATCCAGAAACCGAATCGCACTTTAGACACGTTTTTCTGCGGTAAGATCAGAAGACAAAAAACCGAATTTGGTCACAAAATCCCATACCTAATTTCATGAATTTAAATGATTCTATTTGAGATATCACGTTTATACGTTTCTTAAAGTACAGACAAACACCAAGTGAAATCCTCATTGGATTTAGTTCAATTTTCGACATATGTCTAAACTTCAGCCAATAAACCTGAATTTAACTTATCTAGATATCGTCGTTTTGTAGTTACCGTGTTTGCCGTATTCAAATAATTACACAAGCAGACTTCCTCTAAATGGATTTTACTCAAAGTTTGATAAAAATCTGCATAAATTTAAAAACCGTATAATAAATCTCATCCATCTAGATCAAAGTCGTATCCCTTGAAAAAGTCTTCAGGCCGGATTCATTGTATTATTATCTCTACTTTTGTTTAAAAAAATTTTTTTGCCAATTTTGTCCATCTAGATCAAAACGTTTTTGAGATATCCTTGCCATAATTCTAGTTTTTTCACCGCTACTAGAAAGTTTTAAAAAATT
>JAOUZG010019708.1:0-13938 GCA_026289955.1 Argiope argentata
ATTAAAAAAGGGAGTAAACATTTTTTAGCATCCTTCAACTCTTAAACGGATTTTGATAAACATTTTGTAATGAACATTCATCGTAATTCTGTTTAAAAAATAAGTTGTTGTTCTTACTAATAGCGCTTGCCGTGGACAAGCGCTCTGGTGGTCGTCAGCGATTTTAAGACTTATGAGTGTCTCTTGTTTTTGAAGTAGCTCCAACTAGGGCCAAGAGTACGACTTAGTTATGCCCTCATCGCAATTGCTTGCACAGCTTCTTTTTACAGGGTGGCTCATTTACGCACCTCACAGATAATACACAGAAGAACAACCATGCCCAAACCTGGACTCGAACCTGGGACGCCCAGATCACCAGGAAGACGCACTCTCCCTGTGTGCCCCCAGGGGGCACCTCGTATTTGGGGATGAGGTGCTACCGGCATGGTGGTTGGATCTTGCCAACCCGGTAGGTACAGTAATAGCTGGGGGTTAGGCTACTCCCATCGATGACGGGACTTACTTCCTTCGGGAGGGTTGTACCGTGGCCGGTGAGGGCCTCTAGGACTCAACCACAGTTCCCACTAATTGTTGCTGTGGCGGTCCGGTTATTCAGTTCCTATGGCTAATCCATGTGCCGTCGTGGCGGGTCGGAGATTCTGTTCTGTGAATTACCCCTGTGCAAGGACGCTTTCAAAACAAATTGTCCTTTTCTTATTATCATTTTAATTCCATTTATAACATCCATTATCTCTTAATTTTTGAACCTTTTAACCAAAATCTTTGCCTGAATGTTAGACAGACATGTTCCAAATATGCATTTTTAGAACAAGGGAGGTTTTGAACGTCAAATTTCACCCAAATCGTAACTTCATTTTTTTTTTGGCTATTTCGGTGAGTCCAGATTTTATCTTTGTATATTTTACAGCAAGAAATTAATTATTTCTGGTGTGATAGTAATTATAACCATCTTATTTACTTCTTTTAAAGAAAATTTTAAATAAATTACAGCACCTGATAAATTTTAAACATAGCAAAAACTTTTTGAATAATACCATATTTGAAAAAACATAAAATATTTTTTAGGTTAGCAAACCTTTTAAATCTCCTGATAATAATGCTAACTTTAAAAAAAATAGCAATGTCTATAAGAATTTTTAATTTAAAAAAAAGTTAGTCTACCGTTCGATTTTAAAAGATGCTGAAAAAGATGCTTAAAGATGATAGATAAGTTATTTTGAATTTACTTGAAAAGGATATTAAATTTCAACCGGCGGTAATTCCGTATTCCTATGTTTTAATTAACACAGATATTTTTAACAGCATTTCCAGAAGATAAAAAAAAATCTTTTTTTCCGATAGTTGAAAGAATATCCAGACGCGAGACACTTTAATTTAAAAGGAATATCCTGGAAAAGATCAGCTTTTAATTTTGCTTAAGTAGTTTTATAACCATCCTAGATGAAATTTTTTTCGTAAAGAATATAAAAGTCGATTTCTTTTTCTCCTTTTTTATAAGAGGATGAATTTTTTAACTTCTCTTCGCTGTTAATTCCTTTTTTTTGCCATGCAAGCCTTTTCTTTGCCGCAGATGAGTGGTTTAATTACTTCATAATTCAAAAGTTGATACTTTTAACTATTCAAATGAAGGAAATAGAAAGAATAAAAAATACTTAAGGGAGAGGATGTGGCTACAAGTTAAAAGATATGAGATTTGTGATTTTTAAATTGCGTATCAGATGCATTCAAGTTAATCAGGTTGCATGGTTTTATTTTTTTTTTTAATATTATAGCAAAAGTTGGGAAAGGACATTCATATTTTTAAACATAATGCGGTTTGAAAGCTGGAATTATTATGTATATTAAGGGGTGCAAAAATCACATAATAGAAAAAACAGTGGTCGCCTGAGATATCCTGGTTGGTAGGGTGCTGGGCTGGCATCCTCTGGGCTCGTACCCAGCCAGCCGAAGAATCTCCGTGTATAAGGTGGCTGTTGCACTTGTAAATCTATCGGGGTCACAAAGCCCTCCAAATCAAAACAATGCCACTTGGGGTGCAGGTAGAACGATGATCGTTCTTTAATTCAGACCTAAATTGCGATCTAAGAATGAAATGTATTAAATAAGTCCACACCGTAAAAATATTTGTAACGAATAAGTAGATAAGTCGTATCCTTGGCCCTAGTTGGCGCTACTGTAAACATGAGACTCTAAAATTTCCGGCTTAAAATCGCTTAGTCAGAGGGTTTGTCTATGATAAATATCATAAGAAATAACAAAACACAGTCAAGACAGTCCATCCACGAAGAAAGCCCAATGTTGATATTTTGAAGCTAATGACAGCTCAACCAAGAGCATAATTTTTGAAGTAATACAGAAAAAAAAAAGAAACAAAATTTACACGTAGGAAAAAGCTTAAATTATGTATACCATACAAAAGGTCTTTTTCCTTCGATTTGTGACCAGATTTAAGTGTGTTGCCTATTTTTTTAAATGGTAACTTTGGATTTTTTTTCGCATATTAAAAATGCTTTTAACAAATATATGATCAAAATACGTAGAATATTTTCTCTTTTCATGAATAAAAGGAGTGAAAGGATATAACTATATTTTTTAATATTAATATAAGTCCAAAATTTAATTTTAATGTCAAGAAGTCAACATTTTGCTAGCTCTTAATTTTGAAAAGAATAGATTTAGCCAAATGAAATTTAGTTTCTCGGAAGACCTTTAGAAGAAGTAAAAGAAATGGGTGTTCCCTTTGGAAATTTTGAGAATTGTTCTCCTTGCAATATATAGATAGCCTTTTTAAATATATAGATAGCCTTTTTGCAATATATAGAAAGCCTGTTAATTTAAAATTTCAGAGAGTACGCTAATTTTTTTCAGATGAATCTTCTTTAGGAGTGTATGATGAACCTTGTCAGAATAAAGTAAGGTGACTGCTCTTATTCTACTACTTTAAACACTATCTACCAATAAAAATTTGGGCACTTATGCAAAGGAGAATATCTGTGGTCTTTATCTTCTGTACTTAAATACCATGTTAAGAAACATTGGCATAGGTCGTATACAAGATACCACGAAATTTGGAGCTGTCTGACTTCGTGGATGGAGTAATTTTTGTATTTTATACAAAAGACCAAATTTTTAGGAACATATTGTTACAAATTTGTAAGATTACCTCTCAGTGTGGTTATTTCGTTCACTGGAAAGACCATTTTACGATCGTCTGCTTTGGATGCTGCTCGGATGCCGAGTTACTCATCCCAGAACGTGGGGACCATTTTCGACTTGGTGACGAATTTGGCGACTTTGGTGACAAAATAGATATTACTTGAAACTTCCAAAGTTTTATCGGTCCATCCAGTAGGAACCAAGATACGTCTGATTGGTCCACCTTCCGGGAACTATAAAATGCCAGTAGTCTCAAGCTACAATAAATTGTAGTTCGAGTCGTAAACAAGAAACGAGTCATCGAGAGGATATTGAAGCAACGGTGGTATAGTCCAGCGAAAAGCCAGCTTTTCTAGGAGCTAAATTGATTGCTGAATTGAGTTGTGTACCGAATCATGGCGTTTATTGCGGAAGTAGCATCTAGTCAGGAGACAGTAGTGGATCAGTAACTGAGTATGGCTAAAACGAGGAGACAGTGCAGAATTGTAGACGTTTAGAGCGACCGTAGAGTGAATCTAATTGAATTCCCTTCTTCTGATGAACTTTCTCTGGCTTTTTTGACGCTATAGTTGATTACTACTTGTATAGTGATATGTGTTTTAGGGCACTGCTGTGTATGTTTCCTGAGTTCGTCTCGGTTGTATCTATTTGTCGTCTTGGTTTCTGTGTATTCCTGTTTAATAAAAATCGCTGTTCGTTATTGATACCAGCTGATGGTTTTCATACCCTACACCCACTACCAAAGGATCCAGAAATTTCCTGGACTTAATAGAGGTGAAGCTCCGTAAAAATTTATAGCGAGTTAAACATTCTAAAACCGACAACGACTTTTGAATTAAGAATCTGAATGTTAGTGATGACTGTTGGATGGGCTTCGACCTGACAGATCGATGATATTATGATGCAATGGATCAAATCCATATGTTCCAAGAGATTCAACAAACATCCAGGATTGTTTCTTCGATAAATACCATCCACAAGAAAGATGATTCGCTTGGTTTCTATGGTTGTACTGCCATACATAAGCCTTTGATTACAAAATCTAACCACACTGCCCGATTAAGACGATGCAAGGCACGTTAAAATTAGACCATAGAATGATTGGGAACAGTTCTCGGTAGAGATGAATCAAGATATAATCTCTATCAATCGGATGGCATATTCCAGATGTGCTGTATGCATGGAGTAGGGGTTTTCCCAAAATTCATTGAGCCTACAGTAAAATTTGTCGGATTTAGAGTTACGGTCTGGGAGTGCTTTTCATGGTATTTGAGGGAACTCTTGATCCCAATTTATAAGTTCCTTTGCAATATTCTAGACAACTGTGTGCTTCCCACTCTGAAATAGTTTTACTGGTTGAATCATTGTTATATCCAAGATGGCAACATCTTGTTACGAGGTCCAACATGGATTAGTATGAAGACAATAGGGTGAACCGAGTGAACTGGTCTTACCCAGAGAGAATTGAATAAAATGGGAAAAATTTGAGACTAGCTGGATCGCCGTATTAAAGAATACAGCAACCATTCAAAATCGGTGAAAAAGTTTGCCTGTCTTCTCCAAGCCAATGAAATAGAAAAACCACTGTCTATCCTCCAAACACTAGTGCAAAGTATGTCTTGGAGGGTTAAGACTTTAATTGCCTCAAATGGTGGTTGTGCCAACAATTTATTATGAATATACTTTATAACAGTTGTCCAATTACCTATTGATGATTATGGTGATCCCGTGTCCGCTGCACAATGGAAAGGGGAAACGCAGTACCTTCTGAGGGTATGAACCCATAAGCACCCGAGGGCAGAAGTCTGACTTCTGGATCATATGAGGATGGCACATGCTTATCACATTCACTTGCACAGCCCCTTTCCACAGGGGGGGGGGGTACATTCACTCATCTTACAGATAGTACACAGAAGAATGGCCATGTCCTAACCGGGACTCGAACCCGGGAAGCCCTGGTCATAAGGAAGACACGTTTCCTCAGTGCCAGGATGCCGTCATTATTTATTGATAAATAGCGTAAATACTCTCACAAGTTGTGAGTTAAATTTTAAATTTATAAATGCTATAGTTTTCATCGAACTAGTTTACACTTAATTTTTTCTGCAGTTCTTCTCAATTTGAAATATAAATTTTATATTCCAAGTAAAATCATACAATAAAAACCTACACCGGCTTGAATATGAATTTTAGTGAAGCCGGTGTAGTATATTATAAAAAGCATTTCATCAAATACTGTGAAACTGGATTTTTATGATAAAAAGATTCCAAAACCATCAAAAAAGATATTCCATCAAAATTCCAAATGCTTTTGGTTTCTCGAGTAATTGAAGTCTTCTTCTAAGTCGAATTTCTTTTTATAAATTGAATCTTATTAACCTGAAAGATTTACCATAAGTTACATCATGTCATAAACAATCTCTCATTTATTTCATTTGCATTAGGAAATTTTTCAAATGTATTAATGAAGCACTGTTAATGCATTTAAAAATTCTTTTAATAAAGAGCAATAAAGCTTTCACGACAGAATTTCTCATTCCATTATTATAAATATTCCCATTTTATGTATCAATCTTTATTCGAAAATAATGAATTATGGTTATATATTTTCTTCTTAAAAACATTTTTGAAAATATTCAAACTACTCAGAAATTGAATTAGCTTAATAGCATCTTCCTGAACTAATCAATAAAAAAATTAGCAAATCCTTTAAAATAATCTCCTAAAATACTCATTAATATATTCTCACAACTAATTCAAATAAGAAAATAGCAAAACAGTAAAGTAACTTAAAGTGCATAAATTAATTAGATAAATTGGAATTAAATCGTGAAAAATATAACAAATGTAATTTGAAAAATAAAGTCGTAAGATCAAAAGCTCTAATAGCTGGTACAATGTATTCAAATGTATGAATAATTTAATTTTCGCGATCATTTGATGAATAATAAACATATTTACTATTCTCCATGTATTCTTTTATTCATGCAATTATACATTTGCTTGGAGAAAATATACACCAAGCACTTTAAGACCACGTAAACAATTCTATTAATAGCGAGTTAACTATTACAATTTAATTATTAAAAATACACTAATTCTTAGAATTCTCTATTAAATTATTAAAAGCTAGCTTCTGAATTTAAAAGCTTTGGTACAACTTCATTTACGGTTATTTCTCTATTAGATAAATTATGTTTATGTAACAAACTAATAATAGCACTTGGAAATGTTTTGGTAACAGCCCCAATATTATTAAATAGTTATGAAAAAGTCAAAATAAAAAGAATTCATTTTACACATTAATTATTCTGAGTGACGATAATGAAAAAGCATTGCCAACAAAAATCACCTCAAATAGATAATAATAGATGTATATTTGAAATACTGTCCGACTTTTGTTTTTAGATTTAATTTATTTTCATGATAACGCAATAACTATAATAATATTAGATGAAGTTGTGGAATCATAAAAATAAAGAAACCTTTATTTTGCACATTGATTATTCTTAGTGACAATATTGAGATCAGTTCTGACAAAAATCACCTCAAATGGATGATAATAGTTACATATTCGAAATACTGTCAGACTTTTGTTTTTAGCTTTAGTTTATTTTCATGATAACGCAATAACTATAATAATATTAGATAAAGTTGTGGAATCATAAAAATAAAGAAACCTTTATTTTGCACATTGATTATTCTTAATGACAATATTGAGTTCAGTTCTGACAAAAATCACATCAAATAGATGACAATAGCTATATATTTGAAGTATTGTCAGACTTGTTTTCAGCTTTAATTTATTTTCTTGATAACGCAATAACCATAATAATATAATATAAAGTTGTTAAAGCATCAAAATAAAGAAACATTGATTTTGCACATTGATTATTCTTAATGACAATATTGAGATCAGTTCTGACAAAAATAACATCAAATAAATTGTAATTGCTACATATTTGAAATAGTGTCAAACTTGTTTTCAGCTTTAATGTATTTTCATGATAACGAAATAACCATAATAATATAAGATAAAGTTGTGGAAGCATCAAAGTAAAAAACAATGATTTTGCACTTTTATTATTCTTATTGACAATTTGAGTTCAATTCTGACAAAAATCACATCAAATAAATGATAATAGCTATATATTTGAAATATTGTTATACTTTTGTTTTTAGCTTTAATGTATTTTCATGCTAACGCAATAATTGTAATAATATAAGATAAAGTTATATAAACATCAAAATAAAAAAACTTGATTTTACACATTGATCATTCTTAGTGACAATATTGAGGTGAGTTCTGACAAAAATCACATCAAATAAATGAAAATAGCTAAATATTTGGAGTATTTTAATTTAGATTTTGGTTTTTTGCTTTAATTCGTTTTCATGATCCTTTATTTTCGGGGAATTCAAATTATATATTTTTATATTTTATTACAGTTTAAAAACCTTAGATAGGCAACCATTGCAAACAGAATTCCCTTCATTTTGAAGATTTTATTAGTTCATATAAAATTCTTGGATTTTAATTTCATTAACTTTGTTATGTAGTATAATACGTTTTTCTTTTATATGTTTTTGAACTTAAAAATCCTTTTCAAAATCATCTAATATTTTACACTAAACTATATTTTGTTTTCATCGTTTATTAATAAAATAAAGTTCAATTCAACGAGGGTTTTCGAATTTAGTTACCTTCTATTTTGTAGGTCGTCCTTTTAGTTCGAAATGGGAAAATTTGCGGAGATGAGATAAATATTTAACAAATTTTGGATAATAAATCTTTATTTCAGATCGTTATTATTCTGATCGTTATTCAGATAGTTATTATTCCTTTCGTTATTTATTTCTGATCGTTTCAGTCTTTATACTTCACAGATATAACGACAATATGAAATAAATACAAAAATTGATAAACTTCATTAAATTAAATAAGTACGATATGCCATTAACTTCCATATCAGAAGACCAAATTTATCATTTATTTTATTTTAATATTTTCCCCTTTTCATTTTTTCCAGCTCTGTCTCACGTTCTTTTCTTCGTCTGAATACTTGAAAGACGAACAGCATCGAAGTTGAAAATAATTGCTCCACGAATTTTAAGATATAATCATGCTTTGCCAGTTTCTAAGAAAATAAAAGTCCCTACAGAGAAACGGAAATAAAGTTTTGTAGGTAATTGTTCCTCATTTTGAAAAAAAAAATTGTATTTAAAAAGGATTAATTATCTTAGAAAAGGAAACAATTTCAGTTAATCCTATTAAAGATATTGTTTGGTAAATTAAAACACTTAAGAAGTTATTATTATTTTAACTACTGTGAAAGACGATTCCTTTCATTTCGATTAAAAATTTTCGATTCGTTTTTTTAAAAAAAATTATTTTTAATATTGAGTGCCTTCCGTTTAAGTGGTGTTTTAAGAGAATTTAACATTTCTAAGCCGTTTCTTTATGGCTAATTTTATTGAAACAGTTAAGAATATTTCTCAGGGGATTTTAAAATCGAAAACAAGCTACTTTTTTCGAACAGGTTTTCGTGCAGAATCTTTATGCTTAAATTAACTGGAAAATCCAAACTTGTCCCAAGCTATAACTATAACTACTACACCGATTTTATCGGTTTTTATTTTAAACAAAATTTAACTTTTAAATCTTTTCTTAAAAGTATTTTTCTAACAAATTTCAGAAGCACCATTTTGTTGTATATTCTTTACAGAGAAAAACCTTAATAGCATCCTCATCCCCTCCCCCCACCCTTCACAACCAGTAAATATTTAATGTACCAATTTCACCAATTTTTATTCCATAAGAAAACCCTAGATACATTATAAAAGAACATCTTTCTCTTGATACATTTTGAGAAACGATTTACCTCTACTTTTTCCGCTTTCGAGAGTTGTTGCAAAATAAAACTTAAATTCAATAATTTTGAACGTCAGCAACTAAACATATTGTATCAATTAATTTCGTCAGTTTGTTGTCGGTGTTGCTAGCAAATAAAAATGTCATATTTTGCAATTATAATTTAGTACAGCAATTTTTCTGCTTTTTTATTGTCGAATATAGCGGATAGGTTTGTAAAAAATTGAAGATTCTACGCAAGAAAAATCAGGAAACTGGTTTTCTTGAATAGTTATCTATATATTCACATCAAGTCATCCTATTTTTACACAATTTCCGATAAGGTATTCCATGTCACAGTTAGGAATGTTTCTTAAAGACAATAAAAGTTATTTTCTTCATTAACTACTAATTTCAAAAGAAACTCACGTTTTGTTCTTTATTTCCTCGCGAGCTACTGATCACTCATATTCCACATGAACATCTACTTCCCTTGACTACCAAGCTAACAAGAAATATTTTCAGCGTAAGTTTCAATACAGAGGGAAAGGGCTACCATCTAGGATCAGGAATGGAAACTAATTACATTAGTTTGTGACTAGTTCCATTTATTTCGTCAAAATTAGCTGACATGGCTTTTAATAGCATCGATATAGTTGTCTGAGTCATGTAGTATTTAATAAGCTTAATGAAATCACATCAGCCAGTTATGGAGCACTTCACAAAAACATAATAGTAAATTCAATTAATATTTAAACTTTTGCTTGCACATTTGTGACAGACCATTCTAATTTGATTACTATACTGACGAAATTAGTTTAAATCTCTGTAGTGAAAACATTTTCAAAGATAATTCTACATGCTTTCGTACTTCAGTTTAATTTTCTATGATTACAGGAAATTTTAGAGGAAATTGTTCGAAATTTGACGGATTTTTTTCATGTATTTCTCTAATAAAAACTTTGAAAACTCATTAATTATTTAGTAAAAAACACCTGTACAAGCAGAAAATTTTTATAAAAATGTGAAAGTGTCTCTCCAAAACTTTACTGGCACGCTCACTGTTAAAATTGTCCCCTTCCCCATGCCAAAAAAATTGTGAACTTCATGTAAGTTTGCGAATGTATTATACGGTATTGGCGATCAATACTCACGAAATATTGATCGTTGGCATAAATTTATTTTTTATTAAATTTATCGTATGATCCTTGAGGAGTAATTCATTGGATTTAGAAATGGGTACAATGCAATCGAAATCGGACTTTAAAGGAATTGTTACCAACTGACGGAAACAAAAATTTGACAGAATATTACAAATGTCTTCATAAAATTCATCCAAATTTCATAAATCTAAATCATGTTTTTGTGTACTCGATTTTACATGCTAGAGAAGACCGTAGTAGGATTTGACTTAGAATTGGCAATTGTCTAATGTATAGATGTTAAACTTGTGTACCAAATTTCATCTATATAGTTAATTCCGTTTTTCAGATTTTGTGTTAACTTATATTCAGACAGCCAGATGGACAGGTTTCATCTGAAAGGGTTTCGTTCAAAAAATTTCCAGAAATTTACAAATTCGGTATAAACACCATTTATCAAATTCTATCAATCTGATTGAAAGCATTTTTTAAATTATCTTTGTTACAGACAAACTGATAAATAGACAGACAGACCCACATCAGATTTTCATGACCCTGCAACTATAGCCCGATGGTTATTTAAATAGTGTAATAAGCAAGAAAATAGAGAGACATTCAAAAATGCTCCTATTCTATCCACCCCTCTCACTTTGTTCGACGTCTGACATTATTCGTTAAAATTTGACAAGGGAATTTAATAGTGGATAAAAGAAATCCGAAAGCAGTGAGTTGTTTGAAATTTAATTGAGAAGCGGTATTGGCATATTAAGGGCTTATCACACGGCAAAATACCATCTACACTTTCGTGGACAAATGACCACGAAAGGGATATCACTTGAGCATTTGCTGTCTGGTAAATCTAAAAACTTAGGTGTACATTATGGTATTTATCGCTCAGAAGAAATGGGAGAAATAATCAAACTGCTTTTTACAAATTATTACTATAAACAAACTATAATTATATTAGTTGAATTATAGTTGGCATCAATCACGTCATTCTTGGCACATTACGCCACTGTCAAAGTTTCACATGATTGGTTGAATTTCGTTTACAAATCATACTTCCGCCACTATCGTCTATATTTTCAAGCTGGCTTAATAAAGCTAACGATGACGAAAATCTTTTCTGAGCGGTTGCCTGCGATCATAAATCGAAGACTGTCCACGAAAGTGTAGTTGGTATTTTGCCTTTGTGATAAGGCCTTTAAGCTAATTATCGAAGACAAAGTGGTGACTTATGCTAATTCAAATAAACAGAACTTATAGTTTGTTTGCGATTACAAAATTCTGAAAAATTATTATAAAAATATAAACGAAAAATTAGAGACGTAGACAAAACTAAAAAAAAAAAGATAGAACAGCATAAAAAATGCAAATATTTGAGATTGAGATAGGCATAATCTCAAAATTCAAACTGATTGATCTAAAATGTGGACAATAGTCAAAATCTCCAGTTCGAATTTATTGACGATTATAATACAATATCTATACTTTGCATTTAAGAAAGAGGAGGAAATGATCCAACATTTTTTCTTAAATAATTCACACTTTATTACATTAAGGTAATAAAATTTATAAAACGTAATTAAATTGAATAGCACCGTCCTATTAATAATTTAATTTTAAAATACCAAACTTTTCATACTCGTGACAAATGGTAAATTTTGTATTTTTATTTTAATTATCATTCTTTTTACTTTTCTTTTTCATCTTTATTTTCTTTCTCCGTTCATCTTATTTTTCAAGTCCGATGTCTAAGTATTTGAAGTCAAAGCGAGAAAGAAAGCAATCTGCATAAAGTAGTAATTGAATCACTCAATAGTGACAATTTCTCTCCTCTCTTGAGAAAAGAGGACATCATAGAGAACCCGAATCAAGAGATTTCTCGTTAAGTTTTCTGCATTTGGAAAGAAAGAGAAATAAAAAAATTTAAAAAAAATTCAATGTTCCAAAGAGATTCATTTCTCACTGAAAAAGTAAAAAAAGGCAGCACAAAGTCGATGAATCCGAAATACCCTTTTGAAAATTAAAGCATTTAGAAGAATGAATATTTCTTTTTTAGCTTCTTTAAATGGAAGAAGTGGAGTGGATATCGTAAAAAATATCCAAAGTAAGTGAATAAAAAAAAAAAACTGTTACTACATAAGTTTTGTATTCACTCTAAATTAACTCGAATTAAATTGCCTTTTACAGGCTATAAATAAGTTAATCTGAGATTCTTGGACAGTTTGAATTGAAGAGCATCTTTGTAATTTGCAAAGATATTTATTTAAACTATGATTTTGAGATATGTTAAATAGGTTGTTTTAATGTCAAAGCCTTCTGACCTTTTTCATTATGGATTGTGTTAAAGATTTTACATTCTGTTAATTATTTATAAATGATTTGGAAGGATCGAAATTATTATCGTTGTTTTTGTTTCTAATGCCACTTGTCAAGGACCAGCGATTTTAAGCAGAAGGGGAATAGTGGACGACGAACTATTGGAGGACATCGGCAAAACTTTTAGTTATGTTTTTAAAAACTGTGCCCCCCCTCCCCTGTGATCTGGGTTTCTTGTGCTCGAGTCCTGGTTCGGGTATAGTTGTTCTTCATCTGTTCTTTGGATGTGGATTCTGTGTGATGTGTAAATGTGCACCCTCAGAAATAAGGGACTGTGCAAGCGAATGTGATGCGTTAATAGCTAAGACGTACTCTTGGATCTGTTGTTGTTACTCATGGCACTTATCTATGGACAAGCCCCCTGCTGGTACATCAGCATATTTAAGCCGAAAGGATCGTCTCTTGTTTTTGAAGTAGCTCCAACCAGGGGCAAGAGTACGGCTTAGCTACACACTCATCACATTCGCTTGCACAACCCCTTTTTACAGGGGTGCACAGTCAAACATCTCACAGATAGCACACAGAAGAACAGTCGTGGCCGAACCAGGACTCCCAGAACACAAGGAAGACGCGCTACCTCTGTGCCAGAAAGCCGGCACTCTTGGCTCTATTTGGCGCTACTTAAAAACAATAGAAGCACCCTCGGCATAAAATCGCTGATTACGTCAGTGAGCTAGTCCATGGCGAGTGTCATCAGAAACAACAACAAAAACTATTAGATGCAGTAGTTTAATCCAATTAATTTTTCTAGTTTGTTTTTATTTCCTTTAAATATCATATAACTTATTTTGAAAGAAAATGAAGCTACTTGATCCCGACTAATACTAAGGGCCCGACTTAACCTAGTTGGGGCCCGGTGCAAAAACTTCATTGGGGCCCCCTCTGCTTCAATACTTTAGTAATAAAGAACATTCATTAAAGAAGGAAACCTGAAATAAAACTTCTATTTGATTTGGGGACCTCCACATAAGTGGGGGCCCGGGACAACTGCCTCGTATTCCCCTGCCTTAGTCGGGCCTTGTGATCTTCTCAAATTACAGTATGAAAGGAAGGGGTATTTAAACTTGATATGAGTAAGATTTTTAGTTTAGTTTTTTTAGCTTGATTATTTTTATGTCACATTAGATAACAACACTATTTTAGGATTGACCTCGCCTTTATAAGCACCTATCAGGGTATGGGTATGACATCGGGATTGGCAGTTGCTCTACAAACTTTTGCACCCTTCCAGCTTGGATGACACCGGCACCCTTATTTCAAGTACACATACGATGGATCCATAACAAAACCTGACCTCAAAGTTGTGACTTTACCACTAGACCACCGTAACTTTATAATTAGTACAAAAGTCATCCTTTTCTTTATAATTTATGTTCATATTAATATTATTTTAATATTTATATTAAT
>JAOUZG010019715.1:0-26039 GCA_026289955.1 Argiope argentata
GAGTTAAAAGCAGTATTCAAATTGTTTAGCTAAAAACCTAACATTGAGTCCCATGTGCTGCCTACATGCTGTTAAAGCTGCCTGAAAGTGGATTTTTTTATCCCATCTTCCAGTTGTAAAATTCCACTAGGAAACTACGCTCAAAAACTTCAACGATTCATAAAAAGCTACAAATAGCCTCTGACGAAGAAATGAGTTAATAATCAACATGATTATACAAAAAACTTTTCACTGCTTTTTGCCATTATGTCTTTCTAATATATTAAGCATAGGGAAAGTATAGTATTTGTCAAAAAATTTTGGTCATAAGGTTTTAACGAATCCTCACTAGTCCTCCCCGAACTCATAAAGCACTTGTTTGGAATATGTCTTTGTCTTCATGTCAGTGATATACATAACTCAAAAACTTTTTGAGCCAGACGGTAGAAATTTGGTATGCGATTCTAGCATGCAATTTGGGATTTCTATCAAATTTTGATTAAAATCATTCAGAGGAAATCTGCATGCCAGACTGTTCGAATATCTGTTTCAAAGATAATTTTAAAAAATCAAAGAAAGAAGATGGTTAAATTTATGTACACAGATTTCACATCTGTAGAGTGACATTTTTTAAACTTTGAGCCAAATCCAACAAAGGATTGAACAAATGTTGGTTTATACTTTTAGAAAAATTTTAACTTGATAATTCAAAAACATAATGATTTAAATATATCAAATTTGGTTCATGAGTTTGTAACTGCAATCGTAATTCTTAGTAAAATTTTACTTTTCAATTCATTGAGAAAAACACGTCTAAGACCCTAAATTCAATTTTCAAACACTGTGTCAGGAATAAACCATCAAAAATCTTACTAAGGATCCTACAATAGATCTTCTAAAACTGCTAAATTCAGGTTACAAGTTGTATGCAGGGCATTTTGCAAGCAAGTTGTATGCAAGATATTTTGCAAGTTGTATGCAAGGCATTTTGCAATTGCTTGCAAGGAATTTTGTTACTGTTTTATGTGAATGCCATTCAAGGCATTTTGTGGTGTAATAACTTTATTAAAGAATATGGAGGTAAGTTTTAGCGTGACCACTCTCTCTGATTAAATATACTATTACAAAATACCATTAGGTGAGTGGAAGTCTCTAATTCTCCCCCATGCAAATCATAAAGTATACTTTTTTTTACCTCATTCAAGAAGGTAAAAATTTCATAAAATGAAAGACTGTAATAAAACACATCATTAAAATATTATTAGGAATTTTGTGTAAATTAGATTTAAATATTGTAAATATTTCTAAATTGTTGTACAAATATTTGTAAATATTTTAATTCTATAAAATTAATTGTAATAGGATCGCGCGTCAGCATGAAAAGACCGTTCTAAGGGAATTTACAACAGAAGATCTCCATATTTGACCAATTCGATAATTTAGATGCACTGGCGATATAATGAGGTCACTAGCGGTTTTTATTACTCGCTAAAATGCGTAGTAGAAGCTAATAAATAAAGATTTATTCTTATGGAATAGTGGAGAAATTTCCAGACTTACTTGGAAGAAACGCGCCGTTTCAGGGTCCCCCCCCACTTCAGTGGGATGCTATTTAAGACTCACCTTAAAGGCGGGAATTGCAGAGGAAATCGGAAAGCGAGCTACGTTTGGTTGACTTAGAGGCGTTGGTTGGTGTCTTTTCTCTCCCTTCCATGTAGATCTATAGCTTCTCTGCTATTTGAAATTAGCGGATTAAGTAGATATAATGTGAATTTTTGTAGCTTAAATTGCGAATATTTAATACGCGTTTTCACAGGCAATAAAGTCAGCGACTTTTTATCACTCTTGTGTGAGAATTACTGTTATTCGTAACAATATCTGCCTCAAAAGTTTAGAAAATGGCTTGGATGATGTACGTGTCCCCTGTTCCCATTTGTTTATTCATTCTCTGCTTCAATAACTTATCTTGCTCTCTGAAGCAGATGTGAAAGTTGGTCTATAAGTTAATAGACGAATCACTTCATATTCGGAAAAAAAATCCTCCGTATTATAACTGAATTGTTCCGACGACTGATTGCTATAGAGTGCGTTTGGAATGTAGAGTGAATTTTTGTCCTAGGTTAATTCTTATAACCATTAAGAAACAAGTTTTGCATTTTTTAACACGAAGCTATGTATCAATGGTGGAAAAGTTTAGTTATGGGGGAATTTTTCGTTTTTTTTTTTTCAGATATGCTAAATATACAGCGTAAAGATATCGTAATTGACAAAATAATTTGATTTCGAAATCTTGACGACTCTGGGTGAGAAATGAATTCTGCAATTAAAATCAGTTTTCCGAATATGAAGTTGTTATTGGTCAATTCCTTGTTTTTTTCTCTAATATAAATTTTTAAATAAACACATGTTTAAAAATTCTATTATTTCAAGCAGTGTGTGTTTTTTTAATTTTTTAGATTAGAAATACAAAACTGTAATTTTGGATAAGAAAAAAAAAAAGAAAAAAAATCCATGAACTGTAAACATCATATTATCGCTATTAACCACTTAACTGTTTTATTTTCTCTACTCACTAATAAGATACCTTCTATTTTAGGAATTTTTTCTTTTTTTAAAAATAGAAACCCATTGAATACATGACTTATCTATGTATTCGAAGTAATTTTCCTATTTAATTATAATCATTATGAATGGTTTATTTTTAGCTTACAGCTAACAAAATTCAATAAATCGATGCACGTATGACATAGGGCAAAACTGTTAAGTGGTTAACCAAACAAACACAATTCCAGAATCCAAAAAAAAAGTTAATGACAGAATGACATTAACGGAAATGAGCTAAGACGATGGGCCAGTTAATTAAAAATTATTATTATATTATTTGTTAAATAAATACACTTCTATAAAATCCAAGTCCTGATAAAATGTTTGGATATTAACATGTAGTTAAATAAAATTGTTCAGGTTTTTATTTGTTAATTGTTTAGGTTATTAGTTCAGGTTAATTTGTTTTTTTTTACAATAATTATCACATTGACTACCGTGTTACGCACATTCGGGCGACAGTAAAAAAAATTTCGTCAGTGTGGAATTTGATGTGAATAGAAATATCTGTGCTTAGTACATACAGTACAGTTTCAACTCATAGTTCATTGTATGAATCATCTGTGATTCAAAACTTTTATTTATTTATATATATTCTGTTCTCTATTGAAACTAAGAGAGCAAGGGAGTAAGCATTGTATTGGATAGTGGTTCGAATCACAAGCTTGAATTATGACAGCGAACGTATTAGAAGCCTCTATGATGTCCTAAATAATATAATGTACATGTATTGGACAATTCACAGTCATGAACCATAAATAATAAACCAAATCAGAGATTTAAAAAATCGAATACAAAAAAAAGGGAATCAAAAACTAAGAAATGAGGAATCCGGCCTGAAATCTTTTTCAAGGGTCACTCTCAGGGAACCAAGATTTTTTTTAAATTTAAGATATCTGACTGTCGTCCAAAATAGTTCTCTCGGGACTCGAACATTCCAAGAATTAAATTAAAGTTTTGAAGACAAATACTTGGTAGTCTTTTTTTCAATTCCAAAATACCAATTTCTTGGGATTTTCGGATACCGAGAACAACAATCAAACCCCTCACAGAAAATATTCCTGGTTTAAATCCTTGCCTGAGAGTGACCCTTGAAAAAGTCTTCAGGCCTTATTCATTATATTATTTTTGTTTGGCTCTTTTTTTGCTTTTAAATAATACTCATTTCTAATTTTTTAAAGTTAATTTGTACTTTTGTTCTAGCAGCGTTAGCGCTCCCTAAATACAATGTGTCTTTTATAAGTTTGGTTCAGGAAATATTTATTTTTAATTGAATTTCAAAATGATTAATTTTTTTTCATTGATGTTTCTATAATAAATAAACCGATAGATTTGGATTTCATAAATTTACTAAAATAAAAAATAGCAATCTAAAATAAATCATTAATTTGTTGATTAAGCTAAGAATGTGAAGTCAAATCTAACCGATTTTTAAAAGAGAGTATTCATAATGTGCTTTACTGCGAGTCAAAAATTGTCTAGATCTGCTATTCAATATTAAAAAAAACCTAACCGGAAATGTCTTACCTAATCTAGACAAATGATGCAAAAAATTGTTTCAGACATGTCAAAATATAATGAATCGGAAAGAATTATTATTTAAAGAATTGTTACTATTTTATGTACATGAAAAATTAAAAAGAATTCTTTAAAAGTTAATAATTAAAAATGTAAAGTTCAAATTTTTAAAAAGAATGACTTAATAATAAATGAGAAGAAAAAAAAGTAGACAACCCGAAACATTTTATAATGTTTATTTATTTAAGTAATAAACAAATGCTTAAATATTTCTATTTTCTGCTAAATTACTTCCAAACTATAAAAGTAAAAAAAAAATCGCCATTATTTTTTTTCTAAAATAAACAATATTTAATACTCAAAACAATTTTTCTGAATATTATATTCAAGTGGATGCTTATAAATATTTAGTAAGAAATAAAAATAATAAAGAAGAGGGACAGCCATTTCGATTGGAAATCTAATTAACATATTTCTATGCACCTGCGTAAATTAATGCTGAACTTTCTAGAAAATCGGCTTCAAATATGAGAATTCATCTGCGCGCGCATTCTCTCACGTGGTTGGTTGAAACTGTTTTCGTTTAGTTCGCACTTTGATTTCAACATTAAGAAAGAAAAACTAGGAGTTGCATTCTGTGTTGGAATTTTGAATCCAATCTTGATTTCCACCCAGAATTTATTTTAAATAACAGCAATTAGGTAAGTTTATTTTCCTGCAACATTTTATTTTTAAATATATTTAACGATTTTCTTCGAACGGATGTCTAATGAATATTTTCTGAATGTTAAATTTACCAACGATTTTAAGCGATTGCTACATAATAAATATCTATATGATAAGTTTGGTTTTTTTTCGTTTTTTTTTGTATAAATTGTCGACATCGATTGTATTTACCGTCATAACTTTTAAAGCTTGTATCTAATTCGTTGATCGAAATGAATGGGTTAATAACAAATAATGCTCGGTTCGATTTAAAATCTTCGTTAATTCTTTATTTCTATAGGATAATCTAATATAAATGTTTTCATTCTCTCGGTTCAAAATGTCTTCATATTATCATAATACTATAATAAGTTTTTGTATTATATAAAAGCGTGATTTAGAATCTTGATTATGCTAATAAAAAGTTGGTACTTTTCCGTTAGCCGGGGACCCAGTGAAAAATTGGCAAAGAAATTTGACGAAATTCAACATTATTTAGTGATTTTTTGCTTTAAAATCTCTAAGAAATCAGGCAGAATTCGTAGAGATATTTGGCTCTATATTATTTGGCGATTTTTCACTTGCGCCTAGCTAACGAAAAAGTACCATAAAAAGTATTCAGCTATTCCTTTTACGGAAATATTAATTCATTTTCAAAATGAAATTTTATTATTCTTGAGTACAATTAATATTCATTTATATAATAATTCCATATTTTTGCATAAAATTATTTCATTATTCAATTAGTTATACTTGTTTTGCTTCTCTGTGTTTATTTTAATTCATTTGGCATAATTATTTTATTAAATTTAACTTCTGTTTTGTTTATGCTTAATATTTGAATATTTTAAGAATAATTAAAAGCTCCCATTAGCTATTTTAGTAATTGTAAAATATATAATTATTAGTATTTTAACAATAAGGAATAATTGAATTATTGTATATTTATTACAATACTTTTGATCAAACTAAAAATCATTTTGACAAAACAAAATAGAAAAAAAGATTCATTTTTCAAAAATGATTCGATATTTTTTCTGTTTCAAAATTTTTAAATCGATTACTGTTACAGTTCTGCGATTTTTATTTAATAACTGTAATTCTGTTAACGACTTAACGAAAAAAAATCTTGCCGGTGCTTGTCTAAGAAGGAGACTTGTTACTCTTCATTAATAACGTTTCGTGCTTTTTTTACTGTCTTAATATAGGTAGTAGTATAGTAGAAAAAAATGTTGTAATCGTCAAATAATTCGAGCTCGAGATTTTAGCGTATCTGTACGTTTGATATCATTCAGTTGCAAAATGTAATTAAGTTGGAAAGATAATTCAAAAACAATTTGAGCTGAATGGATGAACTTTGTTGTTTGGTTTTTATACCATTTTTGTAGATTTCTATCAAATTTTTTAACAAAATGCAAGAAAAAGAACTGTGTGCCCAGTTGATTCAATATAGTTTAACGAAATAATTACAGAAAGAAGAGTTAAGATTGAATTTTAATTCTGTGCATCAAATTTTTAGTCCAGAAACTTATTCAATAATGATCCAAAACCAACAAGGTAGTGATCGTTTTCGATCTGTACTTTTAGGAACAAGTAAAAGTAATAAATCAAAAACTCGAAGACATAAAATATCAAATTTGGTACCTAATTTTTTAAAAACAAAGTTGATTTTTTTCTCAATTAGTTGAGAAAAATTTGTTTAATACTTCAACTCAGTTTTCGAATTTTATTAAACGCGTGCCAGAGATTAATGGCCAACTAACTCGTAAAGGATGACATGATTGAGTAAAATTGCTAGATTCGTGCTAAAAGTTAATATTTTGTAACTGTTGTACGCCAATACCATGCAAGTCAATTTCTGGGATAACTCCTTTACTATTGTATATGAGATTAGTGTATTTTCTTTATTAGATACTTTATTAGTGTGTTTTTTTGGAGATGACTCAAATGGTTTATGCTGTGAAGAGATTCATGTACTCGCCAATATTTATTGTTGGTGGAAATCTGATTTTTCGGATATCTGATTCAGCAGAATTTAAATCTAGCTAATATTTTTAATTAAATGTTTTCAATAACCTTTTTAAGTTTTGATAGCAGCTTATTTAGAAAAATATTTTTAATCTGAAAATTTTGTTAGCCGTATAATTCAAATTATTATAGAAACTGTTATTCGATAATTGTATGGAGCATTCAATTTCATTGTATTATGCATCTCTATTATTTGCTATCAACTCAATTTCAAATTTAAACTTGAATTTGAAGCGAAAGTGATAGTTCAATAAACATTTCTTTTAGTTGAAACCGAACATGTTCTTTGAGAATATAAGTACTGAAAATCGAATCTTTTAGCACAGAGATCTTGCATGTTCTGTAAAATATATCTTTAATAAATATGAAACTAAACTGAATGTTGAGTAAAAAATCTTGCTTTTTTTTGTATTTTGTGAAATAAGCATTTTAGAATTCTTTAATCTGATTGAGATTAATTAGTATGTTATTTAGCTGACATCACGCACGTATGTTACTAACTGAAATTTGTTGCGTGATCAGCTATCTAGTTTGTTGCATTTTTGAATTATCCCTCTCGCATGCCCTAAAACAGATTGATCATCAGCTCTTAAGTGTATTTCATCCGGAATTGGAGATGTACGTTCCCAGAAATTACATAATTTGTTACATTTCATGTTCTTTGCATTCTTGAGCTAACGAGTTCAGTCTTCGATCGTACAGAAAAGAATTTTGTTAATCCGGAATCAAATATATGTAATTATCTTTGCTAAATTGGAAAGACCAGATATTTCTGAATAACCAGAAAATTGTTTTTTGATAAGCATAAAATATTTTATAAAATAAAATTACATGTAATTATTTTTTTTATTATAAGGAACATGAAGAATTCATCTTCTATACGTCAAGTGAGGTCATTTTAATACGACCAGTATTTGAGTGACCAGTCTCAAATATAATTTTTTATGTCAACTATTTATATCGAAGAGCGAGATTATTGTAGACATTTTATACAAAGTCAGGATATTTTTAAAGCATCAAAGAAATATCTGAAGCTGATATTAATTTGCCATTTATCTTTGAAAAAAAATAAATGTTCTTGAAAGATACTTTTAAAAAAAATCTTGATTTGAACAATTATTCCTTCCTCGCTGTCTGTACCTTAATACTGCTTTTATTCTTAGAAACGTATTTTTATCAAATTAAATAAACAAAAAAAAACAATTTCTTTCGCATGTAATTCATGGCCTCCTAAAGTATGAGAGAAAGATTGTTACGATTTTATAGTTAATCTAAATTAAGTGTAACGGGAAGTTAACTCCTTGTACTCCTGTGTTGAATCTGATTTCCCATTTTAAAGGATGCATCGTTTTGAAGTCTATCACATGACTATCACATTAATTTTTAGAAATAACGAATCTAATACCTATAATTATCTGCTTCCTAAGCATTAAAAGTAATCTTTATCCTCGTATATATAATTGTTTATTTTTGTTGTACAAAGGATTCATGTCTCGATCTGGGCTCAAGGAACAAATGCTTTCGATGTGAAATGTCACCAAATAATGAATAAAAAAATGAAAATAACGATCGAATGATGCTGTAAAAATATCTGCTCTGCCTCTTGATGTTTAGAAAAGTCATCTTGAACGCAGCTGTTTCCTGTTTGGAAATTGTTTCTCTTCAATGAAAGGAATTAATATGGCTGCCAGTTAGCTGGTATAAGTTTTTCTTTTCTCCCGAGTGCAAAGTTTAGTTGGTGTTTGGAATCATTTGCTTTGGTCAATCTATGCCATTTGTGTAAATCGCCGATAGGGATGCTTTTGCTGTATTTCTATTCACTAAATGTAAGTTCTTGTAACGTTTTACATTAGAAATAGGATTATTTTGGGAGAAATTCTTAAATACTTTTTACATGAAATTTCGTTTTTGGACAGTTTTCTTTATAAAACCTTATAAAAGTATTTGAATTTTATTTCTAATCTCATTATTTATGCTTGTATAATGTGCAATTTTTTTCAGGTTATAAATTTTATTTAAAAAAATCTTTTGAAAATTCCCCTTAATTCAACTCCTTTTGGCAAATTCGGCTTTAAAATTGAGATTTATTTTGTAGTTTCTGAGTAACAGAATCGGCAATATGCTTTATTAAAAAAGATTTTACAGTTTAAATGCTGCATAAAGTAGAGAAATTTAGAAGTTCATGATGTTTATCAGGCGAATCTCTGTGTATGATGATTGTATCAGATTATAGATTATTTATTTTTGCTCGAAAACTAAGATATATTTATCAGGAAAATTTGGAACAAATAATTCGATATTTTTTGTACCCTAAAAAAAATTGCGAAGTTATGCTGAAAAAACTATAAAGTGTCAAAAGTTACATATTTTTACCACGCTAGAGTTTCTTAAAACTATTTAATGCAAACATTCATATTAATAATTATTGCAAAATTTTCAAAATTTCTTTCAAGTGATTTTACATAACTTCTTCAAAATTGGATTTGGTTATCACATATTTTCTGTTCATACATTGTAGTTCAATACTTTGTAGATCTGAAATTTTCTACATCTGTGCAATCTTGATGGAAATATATCATTTTAATGTTTTTCAAGATCTATCTTTGAGAGATTTCAATTAAATTTCGAATGTTGTGAATTTTATAAAGACTCAAGATATTATATTTAAGGCAATTAATCAGTTAAGCGTTAAAAATGAAAATGCGCTTTCATGGGTAAAATAACAAGCACAAAGAATTATGTAATATCAATCTTGAAATTTCGATTGAATATTCAAAACTAATTTTAAATCTTAATTGACTAATTCTAAATTTTGATATTTGTCGGGATATAATAATTAATACATAGCATTCATTTGAATACCTTATTTTGAATTCTTTTTATGCATTCAAATTTGACTTTGATTTTTAGTTCATTAATATAAATGTGTTTTTGTGTAATTTCAATGGTCATGTTCTGTTTGAATATTGTATTTAACTGTATTAAACTTAAATTAAAATCTTGTTTCAGATAGGATTTAGGAAACCGTCTTTGATTGTGCGATTGGAATGGCTTATATTATTACAAGCAACTCATGGGTGAGTGTTATTCCATTTTTACTATCGAATGTTTTACGAGATATTTCATTCATAAATTGAATGATTTTAAGTTCTTAATTGGATGGGAAATATTCTATAAAAATATACTATTAGTAAAGACCTTTTTTTTATATCGTTGCTTAAAATATGTTTTAGATTTAATGCATCAAGTAATTCAATTTCACCAGCTGTAAAACGATGAGTTTAATTTATTTGGAATATATCTGAACTTTAAGAATTAAATTTTAACTAATCTTTAAATAAAGATCTATGCTGTAATAAATATCACATTAATAAAATGTAACTGATCTTAAAATTCATATTCTTTTCTAAAAGAAATATCTGTTCATTTCTTCTAGAAGAAATTAAAACTATATGTTCAGCTTAGAATTTCTGTTAGCATTCTTATAAAATATTAATTTATATTACTCCCCCAATAGTTGTGTTGATTTGTTTTCATAATGTTTAACAGCTTTAAATTAATCTTAATAATGTGATTTTATATAGACTAAAATTTCACATTTTAGTAGGTGAATCTTTTTTGAAGTCATTCTCTTGTCGTAAATACATAAATAAAATCATATATTGAAAGAACTGTTGATTTTCTTCTTATTATTAAATTATCTTGTAAATTAAAGAATATGGTTATAGCACATCATATTGGCATAAATAAGGGCAAATGTTGTCGCCTGCATCGAACAGTATTTTAATAACTTTAAAAATTTAGTGTAAAATATAGGAATATTTAAGGTAAGTAAATTTTAGGCTTAAGTGTTTAAGTTTCCTGGCGAGTATTATAACGTGAATAATATTTCCTTTAAAAAACGCTTCTGCATTCTGAAGGTCCAATTTCATGCACAATGGCTTCTAATCGTGGTACTTACTATGATGAAAATAAAGTCCATTAATTTTTATTCATTATGGGGTTTTTTTCTATCTTTACTCTTCAATAATGATGGGGCTTGCTTATTGTGTCTGATAACTAGATATTAGCACTAAAATTGGATATTAAAAGCTATCAACCGGAAGTAGAATTTGATAAATACCGTTATTGTCAGTTTAATCTTTCAAGTTTTGCAGATAAATATACTCTCATTCCTCATCTAATAAAGAAACTTGGAAATCAAATCGATTAATACGAAATCATTTGCCTTATCATCGATGCTGTGTAAAACTTAAATGCTAATGAAAATTAATTGGAATTTTTAAATTTAATTTTGATAAGTTGAATTACATTTAAGAACATGGCTTTCGAATTTAACCCCCTATTAATTAGCATATTCTATTTGGAACATTTATTATAGAAATTGGAATAATAAAATGATCTTTGAGATATTAAAGTATTTCTGAGGGATGTATTCATTTTAAACTGCTTAATTTTGAATTTTTGATTAAAAATTAAAAAATCAGTAATTTGATGCACGAAAGTTTCAGTTTGTACGAAGGATAGGGGTTCTAAAAAATCAAACATCTTAATCCTCATAACGTTTTAAATTTTCAATAATTCATTATTTACTGCTTGTAAGGCGCTATATAAACATTCTCCAAATTAGTAAATTGAAGAATAATTAAAAGTTTCTGATTCCTATTCTTTTTTATTTACTTATTTGAAAACATCAGAAGTGTTTTATCAATGGCTTTTTTGGGGGCGTTTTCAGCATTCAAAATGCGGCCAAAATTGAACGTTTTTGCGCTTTGATCAATGTAGGGCTTCCGATTTATATTCATTCAACTTATTTTTAAATATCGGAACTAATTTTTCCTTGACAGTTTGAAGTTATTTTTTTTGTTGGGGGTTTCTGATTATTCTCGGCGATTACTTTAATTTCATAAATAATACTGCTGTTTTAAAATTCAAAATTTTATGTAATCAATGACCATCTAATTATTCTGCAAATGAAATTAATTTCATTAAACTATTTTTAATAAACTTGAATTAAGACGGAATTCCGTATTATGTTCTGGAGGTGATAATCGCATAGTTTGGAAAGACATTATAAGACAAAATTATACAAGTTCAAATATTTGTCTAATTGGTAAATGCCCATATTGCTAATGAAAAGTTATATTTCAAACCGCTACCTTCATTAATCACTGAATTAGTTTTAAAAAGTTGATTCCTCTAAGTTTATATTTAAATAGTTTTTCTTGATTCTTTTTGATTTAAAAGGAAAGGAACGAATTGTTATTAAAATAACCCGATTCTATCATTAACTATATGTTAAGTAATAGGTGTTAAGCAGTCTATTCAAAATATGGTAAATTGTTTTTCTTTGCTGCTTTCGTAAGTATTATATCCACAATGAAATCGCCTTCGGAATGCAAAGGTTGTTGTTTTTTAAACTACATTTGCATATGATTTTATATTTGCATGCTTTTATGATGAAATTGTATTTATAAATATACATTTATGCACTCGTGAATGTTTTAAGGCAATTACTTAACTGTGCATGTTCAATGTTGAGAGAGTCCTACCCCTCTGATCAGCGTCTCGATTCGACTTCTCACTCAGCTTCGTCCCTGTCACTCTTCGAGCGTTTCTAAGGGATTCACTAGACACAACATTCCTAATGACCGGAAACGAATCCCACAGTGTTCGGCAGACCACAGCCTCTGTTCGTGCATCTCCACTTGTCAAATAAATGGGATGAATTTTTATTGTGTGCATCTACAGGGAATCGGGCGATATATTCTTTTCACTGCAGTCTTGGCCGAGGATGGTGAAATATGCAAGATTGGGAAGGGCGACTTTATTTAAATTACATAATCTTTAAAACAAAAAAAACCTTTGTTAATAAAGAGAAATTTAATTAATATATCTCAATATCAGTGGAAGATTGAAGCATTCAGAGGCCCTACGCAATCCAAATAAGTATCTTCACATAAAAATTATTTAATTTTCCATTTCTAAAATTGAACTCAATCGTTTTTTTAACCCCTTGCACTATTTGGAACATCGGGAAAAGTCACGCCAAACGCGGCTTCCTCGGTTGTCGCGGCGAAAAGCGACCGGTGGGGCGCGTGTGCCGAAACCCGAGACATATTCTTACGACCGAGCGCAAGGTAGTCGTGCCCGTATTTACTTTACACGATGGAACTCTTGTAAAATTCAAATGAATTCGAATCAAAAACTTTTAAAAAAATGTTTTACTTGTTATACAAGATGAAAACAAAATCTATATAAATATAATTCTTAGCAAAATAAAAGTATATAAAAGCAAATCTACGGCAGTAGTATTTGAACATCAAACCTAATACTGAAAGACGCAATATAAATAAACAATTAAATATCAACAAATTATGAAATTGAAAAGTACTTACAAGTATAAAGATAATAGTCTTGCATAGTATATTTTCTAAAGCATTCCGGTACATGCAAAGCCGCCTTACATTTGCTACATTCCCAGCGTGTTTCCCGACGTTTTTTGTGTTTGTAGCACACTTTACAAATCCTAGTTGAGTGTTCCTTACTAGGCGTTGCATCAGTGTGTTTGGGGAAATGAGCCCAATATTGCCCTTGTAAGCGCATTGTTTGAACTTCTGCGGATTTCCCACGTCTTGTATAGTCAGGCAGCTGTACATATTTTAAGATTACTTCGACTATATCTATTCCATAATTTACGTAGAATTCTCTTCTTGGATCTAAATAGCTGTTTTTTTACGACATGCGTATTATATAGATCCATATCGGTCATATAAAAGTTTTTGTAACTCTTAATATATTTCCTCGTAATGGGGCAACATGCCATTTGATCATTGAGGTCAATTCTTCCTATTCCATTATTGCATTCGATAGGCATTTCAGTTTAAATTTCGTCCCATCTCGTTTGTCTGTCACTTCGGTCATATTCCATTGCACGATCAGCGTAGATGTTCTCCTGCTTATAATTTGCGTGCTGAAATATCCTTCCGCATATTTTTTCTGTTATTACGCGCTTTGCCGATAACATTTGTTTTCTGATTGGGCAATTTTAGAAATAGATTGTGATGAATACCAATTGTCAATTTTGTCTTCACCACTATATATTTTGAACTTGCTGCAGAATACAGCAGTTGCTTCACATAACTTGTATATTTTATGCCAAACATAGCTCGTTTTAATGGATTAAAATGTTTATGCAATAAACGGTCTTTATATCGTATTAATGATTCGTCAATACTTATATTTTTATCCGGTGTGTAAATATTAAATTTGTCGTTCCAATAATTAATTATTGGTCTTATTTTGTGAAGGCGATCATTTTTGCAATCTGTTAGATTGTTTGAGAAATGCAAACATTGCGATATTTGGGTAAATCTTTTAAATGACATTACTTTTGCAAATATAGTTGTTTCTCTCTCTTCCCACTTTGACCAGTGCATTTGTATATTTGGTTTTTGATTTGCGCCATCAAAATACACAACGTATAATAGGCCATTATTTTATCCTTTGTAACTGTGAACCAACCGCCATCCAGTTTCCTCATCTCCTTTATTATTTGTTCCGCGTTACGATTTGTTTCCGTGACCACAATGTCCTACAAAGTTTCGTCGAATATAATAAAAATAAATCTAACAGTCCGTAATTCGTGCCTAATTAGTCTAAAACATGGTCTTTTACACCACAAACCTCCAAGTATACCCAAAATATTGGCCTGTTATCCCTTTTTTGTCAATTCCACTCAAGATTAACTTCAGGTCTGGGGTTTTCCCTCTTCATCACTGACGCGTATAATGAATCTTCTTGCAGAATTTACTACTGGCACAATTACACTGCTGTCACCAGTATTTTCGTCAGTGTCTGTAATTTTTTGATGGTCTATCGATTGACAGCTTGAAACATTGGAAGCCTTTCCCCAGCTCTTACTTCCACACAAAGTACTTGCTTTTTTAGAAGTATTGCTTTTCCTGTACGTGTTGGAGTGCTTAGTGGAATTAAAAATGTAGATGTAGAGATCACTTTGTGTAGTAAGCTGTTTGAAACGCGTGCACCTCGTATAAAGAATGGTACAAACTGAAGATCCGGAAAAGAAAACTGAAGATAGACTTAGGGGTCTTGATCTCGCCGCGCGCACATATTTATTAAACTTGATATCTGTATCAAGAAGCAACACTACGCTCTAGGTAGCACGTGCTCTGCACGTGCATATACAATCCTATTCAAGGTGTTCATACTTGATCTAAAACTAAGACCACGAGTCAGACTAGTGATATTCACGATCGGCCTGAAATATCGAATACGGCTCAGACTCGTCAAAATAGTGCAAGGGGTTAATATTTTTACTTTGTTGTTTTCAGAGAAATACACATATTTTTATTAATTTCCGATCTTAGCAGCAGAAGTAATTTTTCCGATTTTTTATATATTCAGTTTAAAATCATTTTTAAAAAATTCTTTGATACTTTCTTAATCTGTTGACTAGGGACACTTTTTTTCGATTAGTTTCATAATGGACACGATGGAATATTTAAAATGGGAAGGCGAATTTCCATGACGAAAAATGTCGTCAGGCTCAATATATAGTAGCTTGTGTGTGACGAAATGTTTTGTCATACTAGGTTAACAAGTTAATATTTTAGAGATCAGCTATAAAGATAATATTGAATAAAAAAAATATTTAATTGAATGAGAAAAATTAAATTACATTTTTCAAAGGGAATAACTAGGACCTTAAAGCTGTAGGATTTGTAATTTATTACGAAGAAATAATTAACATAACAAATTTTACATGAACCTATCAGTGGAATAACTCGGTCAGAAAACTAATATTTATAAACGTGTAATTATGCCTAAATTCATTTAATTTTAATAATTCCGTATACACACGCATTGTAACCTTCAGGTTTTATAATTCAGTGGATTTACACTTTACACGAATTTCTTTGATAACTATTGAATAACAACTTACTGATTTCCCTGCGCCAAATGGGATTCTTTTTAATCCCACTCTCCCCCACCAAAGTCTAAACCGGGCTACTTACACTTCCTAGTAGTAACTCCTATTGAAAAAGGTCATTTTTAAAGTTACTTAGTCCCTCATCACGCTTTAATGCGGGATGCCTGCATTCCTCCTCAGCCAGCATCAGCTTTATAGCTTCCGAGTTGTGAACGCGATTGAATGGGGCCTCATGAGTAAAATGGCTTTGAGTTTCATGTTTGAATCCAACCAGCATCTAATAATCTTTATATATAGACGACTAATCCCTAGTCCGCCGCTGTCACAAATGTCGTTGGACTAAACCAGATCTTCATGAAACTGTGTGATCCTAGAAAAGGTTTTTACTTATGAATAGTACATCCTAGAACATAACTGTTGCCATAGTTTTCCAAGACATTGCCAAGATTAACAGATTTGAAAATTTGGAAAAGGATTTAGGCAAGGAAAACAAATATTTTTTTTAAAAAAACTCTTATTACGAGATTGTTGTGGTTAAATAATGAAAGGCATACTCGCATCTTACTAGTGCACGAATTCTAAGCATTTAATTCAGCTTTCACACCTGCATATGATCGGTAAATGTTGAATATATCCCTGAAGGGATAGGTGCTAATAAGCATTAGTCAAATCTAATTTCTAATAATCAATATCATCCTTGCAAAGGAACTATTAAATACTGACGCAAGCTTTGAATTCTAGATACAATCTTTAAATTTTTAACTATGCCTGACATTACTTTTTTTTTCTTCCCCCGTGGAAATGCTACACAAGTTTCCACAGGTTGCAGAGTGTATAAATTCACCATCCGCCAAGACTGTAGTTTGTGTTTTGTTTTAGTGCTTGAATAAAATGTTCGAATTGGGGACGATTGTAATTAATATTTAAACGCAGATAATGCAATGAAGCCAACTGAAATTGAGAAGAAAGCGAAATGCAATGCGTACTTCAAAATTTATCTCGTCTCCTCTTTAACTGACGTAATTTAATTTTTTTAACTGTTGTTCCTGCTTCAAGATGACTTTTTTCAGGGGTGCGAAAAAGCTATCAAAAACGGGGAGTCCGAAATAGGAATAGTGATGACTTTTAATTTGTAGGAGAATTTCAATAGTTTTGCAAAAATTTCTCAATTTTTCCCCTTTTTCTCTTTGTGAAATATGCAAGTTTTCGGCTTCAATTGTTTGGAAAAATCCTTTTGGAGAACCTAAAGGAAAATCGTTCCTTCAATAAACAAAGATATTTTAATACTAATGAAAGCGTTATATTATTCCGTCTTCATTTGTAGTTGTTACGGACGTCCCTAAGAAATGTTCAAGTTATATAAAAACACGAGTGAAATATTCAATGAAATTAATTTATTTCATAACACTATGCATAATATTCAGTCTGTCAGATGAGAATTAAACAGTTGCTTGAGTGCAAATGAAGCATAAGAAATACGACCATTTTTCAAAATTCTGATAAAGTTATGATTCTTTTAATTTTATAATTATTTAAGAATTCGACTATTTTCAATATTTTACTATAATATGCTAGTAAGTCAAAAAAATTATGTTTGGTTGAATTTTCATCAAATTGATAATAAGAGGAGCGTTAAATTTGTGATAAACAAAAATAAAAATTTATTAAAATTTCACTAACACATTTTGTTTTTACATCCATCTATTTGACGATGTATAAATGGTGTTTTATTTAACTGAAATTTGGGTGGGAGCGATAATTTTTCTGAAATTGAAATGCGATTTGAATTGAATTTGTCTTGATATTCACATTTGATCGCCTTTCTGAAGTTTTGATTTTTGGATAAATTAAGGAAAAATAGGGAGAAAAGTGAAATGTCGCATTTTTAGTCCTGGAAGAATTTGAGAAAAATGTTTGAATTAAGTACTGAAAAAGAATTGAAATTAAGTACTGAGCAGAATGTAACAATTAGAACCTCTGAAATGACGCTAAAATATGAGGAAGAATGCTAATCGAAATAAATATCGAATAAGTTAAATGTACTTCAACAAATTTTTCCAGTTTTTGAAAGGTAAAACTTTATTAAACTAACAAAGCTTAAGTGTTTGGTGCGAATCTACAATTGTTTTAGATATTTTTCATTCTAGAGTGGTTGATGTATGCAATATATATTAATTTAATATTATTGTCTGTTAGAAAAGTTTTAAGGAGAAAGACTGCGAAAGCATTCAACACCAAAAATGTGTATTTTTAGAAATCATATGCCAAGAATTTTAAACTTAATATTTGGCTTAATTTAACCAGTTAACCGTGGAATTTAGTTTCAAAATTTCACCGCAGGGTTCGGAATTAAAAACAAGCAACAATGTACACGTCGTACGCGCAGGGTAAATGGTACTGTTACACATTTTACGAAAAACGAGGAAGGATTACATTTTTATTTGTCAAATAAACTGACAATTCGATAAAATTTCGCCACTATCGCTATCTGTATCAACCATCTGGAGGATAAAATTTAGCAGTTTATTGTAATATCATTATTATTTATACATATTTAGTATTTTTCATACTTTGTCTTATACTTCATTTGGTAATAACTATGAAAATAAACCCTTTACTTGAAACGCTACGGAAGCAAGAAAGGGAGAGCTTTTGTTCGAATTGTTTCGTTCGAACTGTTTTTTGAATGCCCTGCCTTGTGTAAAAAATGTAAGACTTTACGTCGCTGAGCAAACGAGTCATTATCACCCCCTGCTAACTGTTGACGCTGTTTCTCCGCAAATCAACGTTGGCCTTCCAAATCATCGCGGGCTACGTCAGTAATTTTTGTTGATACGCGAGCTACCCTCCATATGAAATACATGGCGGTCGTATTAGTAATATAAAGGGAACATATCACGAGATAATATTCGTATTGCATTTTATTGAGATTTCGAGTTTTTATAGTGAATGTTAATTTTATTTTACACGACGAGTATATACGTCACCCACACCACAGTAGAGATTTGGTCTGACGTGTATACACGTCAAACCGAGCGCACTTAATTGGTTCAAGAAGTGATTTGAATAATGTCAAGAACATGAAGATAACAATGGAATAAAATCGAATTTTGTTGAAAAAATTGAATACCAATTGAGATTCAGAAAAACCATGAAGTTACTTAGTCTCCTATTAATATATTTAAAAGATAAATTTAAAGCATTCAAATATTTAAAAATAAAATTTTGAATTCCTTTTATTTAATTTTTGTTTACTAAGTGATAGCTCCAAAATATACCACTCGGTTAACTTATGCCAGTTAAAAATTGTGAAGGAATAATACATATAGGTTGCCAAACATCAAACTGTGGAATGCTTTCGGTTTAACTACATAAGAGCACTTTAGCTGCTTATTTAACAGATAAGTAGAACGGAAGTGATATGACCCCATTGTGATAATATTTACCCCGATTTAGAATGAATTTCCCCTATATATTCATTATTTCTCGTCTCGTATTTAATTTTATTTCATTGAATCAGTTTTGAAAAATTGTATAAAAATCCTGGTTTGAAATAGTTGAGTTTTCTATTTGCTTCAACCGCATATGAAAGTTGACCATTCGAAATTATTATAACAAAGCAAGACAAATCAACAGAAAGAAGTGACAAAACTGTTGAAAAAAATTGAGTAGTACGACAAATTTTTCAATCGAAGCGCAATCGTGGAAATTTTTTTCCTCCTTTCATATATATATAATATAAAATTCTATTGATAATGATTTCACCATGTGACAATACTTATCCGATATTAAGATCTTGAAATAAAATTTTATATCACTACGATGACTTTTAAATCTTCAATGAATTTCTAAAATTTAATATCTATAGCTGTTTTAAACTTTTTTTGCTCTTCCTTTCTTGGAGCTAATAAATAGAAAACCTATTCCTCGTTCGTATAGTGAAATAGCTTGATTTGGAATTGGAAAATGGTTTTACTTCATATAGTTTTAAATTATTTTGTTTTTCTATTGAATGATATTTTCACGTCTTAATTTCTAGGATATTGACAAATATGTTCCCTTTTAACTTTTTATTGCATTAAAATTTTTTCTATTGCTGTATTGAAATTATCTCAAGTGAAATTGATCGAAGTGATCGAAATAAAAATGTAGAACAATAAACTTTATCTGCTTTACTAAATTATTAAGGCATAAAATAAATGATAAAATTTTAAAAAATTGACTTTACGTAGTTAAACCCTGACAGTAATCCAGTTCTTGTTTACTTAGATTGAAATTCAATTTTAAATCGTTTTGGAGTTTCAGAAATTTCATCAAATATTTTTTCTTTGAAATACAAATTGAGGTTTTGTGACCATTGAAAAATCAAAACCTAATATCTGAATCTTTGAGATCATGACTTTTACAGGTTATATGATCATTTTTCAATAATATTCATCCTAAATTTACTTTCTGGTTGATTTTTTTTGTATTAACTATCTATTCTCTTGTGCTTACATCCTGAGCTCGGAAGTAGTGCGTGGAATTCTTTTCAGTTTGGTTTGCCTTTAAATGAAAACTGCCTTTGTTCACTGAAATGATCTAGATAACAGTTTAAATATTTATCGATTAGATTTTTTTCAAAACTGCCGAGATAAAAATAAAAGTACATTCCTTTAAAAGTATCGGGAAAGAATGGGTCTTAAATGGGGTAAGATTCGTTCTGGCGTGAGGTAAAAGTCCAAGATGAATGCAAATGTGATTTAGTATAATGCGTTTATAAGAATTGGATAATTTTATGGTGTATATATTTTGTTAATTCTCTGAAATTGCCCATTTTTTAAAAAGATGTAGTTATCTATTATATAATGCTAAATTTCTAAAGTTATCAGTTTGATTTGCAGGTCAATCAATGCCCTTTTGTAAAGTTGGGTTTTTTTCAAACTAGTAGTATCGTTTTTTTAAATCAAATTGATAACTTTTTTTACAGTCCAAAGCATAATTTTCGAATTTCCCTGAGTAATTTGATTTTTCTGGTGAAAGTCTGTTCAATTCACCTACTCCTAATGTAAATATCATTCAATATAGTGAAACAAGGACAACGCAGATGTTCCTTTGAAATCGAATGCTGCTTTCACTAAAAAATAAATCCATATACTAGATTTTTTGCGAGCACATCTATTTTAACTCCTTTATCAGATGAAGTTATTTCCACTCCTTAATCAGGTTAAGTTGTTCTTTCCACTCATTTATCAGATTTAGTTCCAACAATTCCGATTTAAAATTTTATTAATACTAACTTGATGTATTTCGCTAAATGATTATTAAAATGAAACGTTTAGTTAGTAAAAAAAACAGTTAAAATCGCCTTTTAAAAGGTGGAGTACTTGACATATAGCTATCAATTAAAAACTACGAATGATTTTCAAGTAAGTTGAGAAAAATGAGTATGAATATCAATATCTGTGTGTGCAACCGTATTTAACTCCCCCAAAAAATCAAAGAACTGTTAACATCAATGGAAACTCTTAAATTTAAAACGATTAATTAAAATGTAGCTCCTGTCAATCCTTGAGATATCCTATTCGATGACGGAAATGCTTAGTGAGATTTAAACTTAATTTTTTGTTATTTCGGGTAACAAAGGTTTCGTGATAAAATCGAGTAAAATTGTAAATATTATTAGTCAGATATATGAAAATACAAATTTTGTCGATTTTTAGACAGTTTCGCTTTTGCCAGTTTTTAACCATTTTTAATGTTCACTTTTTTATTTGAAATTAAATTAGTGATATATAATTGTTAGCTAATAAAATAAGTCTGAATTTAGTTCTTGAAATTATCTTCCTCGCATTCCTTACTTTTATTCTTGTGAATGTTTTTTTTATTAAATTGAAAAATTCTTTCAAAATCATGCAGTAAAGGATGTTTAAGTAATCAGAAAAAATATTTGCAGATTTAATGCCAATTACTTTAATGGCTTGTTTTATTTGAGATTTTTCTTCACTCAGTTTCTACTTTTCCTAGCTTTACTATATTTAGTTTTTACTACATGAAATAAAAAGAAATCTTCTCTTTATCAACACGGAAAAACTGAATATGAATAGACCACTTTAAAGGATGTTGTCATACATAAGATTTAGAAACGCCTGATGCAGTGAATAGGCAAATCTACAAACAATCCTGTAACTAATAGAAAAGTAAATAGTTAGATCGAAATCCCATGAATGTTGAATGCTCAGCAAATTAAAATAAATTTTGATGTTGAATTTTTTTCTATCTTATTGAAGATATCTCAAATAAATAACGAATGTGAGATGAAATTATGATTAATTTTAATGCAAGTCTATTATTAAAGACACAATGCCAGTCTGTAATTTCATGGATTTTAAATACAATCTTGTTTTTAAGATAAGTCACTATTCGCATTATTTAATAAGGTATGCAAAAAGGTTTTTTTTGTAAATTTATCTGAAAAGAAACCCTAAGCAAAGAAATTCGAATTAAATGTATCTAATTTTATATATAAACCAGTGAAAGCGGATATCTTGAGAAATGTTAATTAAGTGACAGAGATCTTGATATCTTTTATAAAAATTAATTGGGGAGGCATATAATCGAACACATCAAAAACGTTCTATTTAAGTTATATTCTTCAAATATATAACGTAGAAATTCTCAGTTGAAAATTCAATTCCTAGCTTATGCAAATTAAATCTGTGGAGATTCAGCTGTACTTCAATTGATCAAGTGTTATCGGTTCAGGATTCATCCTTGCCATCGATCCACAATTCATAATTAGAAATTCTTTTTTTAAAAGTTTGTGTTCTAAAACTGGATGCAAGCTAGCGAATGAAAAGCTGCTTTACATAATGACAACTTTTTCAGTAAACTTTTGATAATTCATATCAAAATTGTAGCAATTTTTCCCGAAATTGAATCTATTTGTACAAGGAAATAAAAGTGCAAAAAATATTCGAAATCATTAATCATTCAAAGAATTAGCTGTCATTTGAAAAACTAATACTCTCTGTGTTCTTTACTTTCAGCTAACGTTATTCTGAATTTTCAGATGAATTTATAAAGTCAAATTGCAATCCAGAAATCCAGATAAAGTAAAAGTCTCCAGATAAAAATCCAGATTAAAAAAAAGTAAAAAAAATTTTATCATTTTATTTATTCATTTAACTTAGAGAAGGAGATTTCGATTACACCGAAATATTAATAAAATCCGGTTACTCGCGGAGAAGTAAATAGAGTATTTTAACAATATTTTGCAATCGTGTTCATTTAATTTCATTTGAAAATCTATTCATTTTTTAACGCTAAGTTTAAGATTCTCTATTTCTTCGATTATTTTTGCAGTGAACTTGAATATTTAATGCTAAAAAAGATTTTTCTATCCTAATGTCAGTTTAAACTGGTGTGACTGATAAGAAAAATCCACCTTTTTATAATTTTTTGATCTTTTTTTAAAAATTTGGTCGGTTTTGGCAAGAATTAATGCGAAAATATGTAATATATTCAATATCAAGTTTTTAATTCCCATGATAACCAGAAGTTTTTCAATTGTTTGATATTTCGAATTCTAATTTTTTTTTATTTATTAAAAGCTTGATTTAAAAATAAAAGTAACAAAATTGTCGGAATTCATAACAATCTAAAATTCTTCGATAATTGAGTCCTTATTAAGAATTATTTACTTATGATTTAGGGCGAATTACTAGAGTTATTCTGAAGTTTCTTGTATAAGGTTTGAGCTTCATTTTATGGAAGAAATGTAAATTTATTCTAATATGAGAATTAAGTTACAAACGTATATAAGTATTTATTTGAAGCAAATTCAATTTTAAAAACAAAACCCATTATCTCTTGTAATTACGATTCCATGAATATATTGAATACAAAATTACTTCTTATTAAAAAGTTATCGATTGCTAATTGTCATTTGTTCAGTATTAATTATAAGGCAATTGATTATAAATAATACTGTAGAAACCTTGAATATAGCCAAAAAGATATTTATCTTTTGAAAATGTCCAGTTTGCTCATCAAGTGATGATTATAACAGATTTCCTTAATGTTTTTATAAGATTAAAAGTATGTAATATAATTTTTTCTAATTAAAATTAGAAATTCAATGAAAATTTCCAGACTGGAAATAAATAGTTATATTTTCATGAAATTATTTCTAATGACATATAATATTGTTTAAAATTTAAGTATACAAGAAAATTGCTTGTATTTTTTTATTAAATATTTGCTCCTTTATAATATATTGCATCAGCATGCTATTATTTTAACCCATTAGCTGTCAATGCCCCCACATTTGGGGACTTTGGAATTATACATCACTCAATGCCCAAAATATATTTGGTACGCCTGATATCTTAATTTCATTCTATGTATACAATATATTAGTCAATCTTGTTTTTAGTAGAAAGTGTATGCATCTTTATTTCTTCTGTTTTTATATGAAAAATAGCAAAATTGAAGGAAAAGTAATTTTTCAAAGTTACTAATTATTAATTTTATGTTTGTGTGCTTTATTTGTAAAGTACCGTTTTCGTATTTAATATTTAATGTTACTTAAGAAATTCAGCACGTTTTTACGTAATTTTATGTGCATTAATTAACATTGATTGCCATTTTGAATTTCTTACATTGTAATTTTTGTAATATCACCTGTGAGCCTCAAGGCATTTAAAGTGTTCAATAATTAAATGCATTAATAATGTTTATTTTTTAGAAAGACTGAGACACCAAAAATATTATATGGAAATTAAATTAAACTTTTAATTTTTTGCACCAATGTATTGAATATTTCTTTGAATTGTTGTTTTTGTTATAATATAAGTCATTATCAAAACTTAAACAGTTAAATGTACTTTATAAAGCAACAAATTAAATTTTTGTCATAATGTCTGATAAATTGTTCATCACGTTTTGCAGAAATTCGTGTGGACAAATTTTCACCTGATTGGGATTTTTAATAACTTATTTATAATTTTATTCAATAAATACTCAGGTTATTTCAAATTTTTTTGAGTTTAATGAAATCGTTTAAGTTTTATTCTTGAAACTTATATCTATTCACGTGCAGATAGATGATTGAAAACATTCGAACATTTTCTTTTAGTATAAGTAAAAAGTATTCAGTTAAAAATTTATTAAAATAAAATACTTTATTGAATATTTTTCATCTACTATAGCATTTAAAAAACGAAAGTATTTTTTAAAGATATTTAGGGTTAATTTTTTTAAAGAATAAAAATAGCATTTCATATGATGCAGTTTTCCAAATTTTAATTTCTTTCATTTGATTTAAAGTACTTTTTAAAATTTGCAACATCATAATTGTTATTGATTTCAAATGTTTCAATGAAATGAAATGTAATTGGCAAGTTATGTTCTTTAAGATATATCTATAATCTGATTTTTGAGTAGTCATGCAGTTATTATTAGAAGAGAACGGCTGGTACTATAACAGTGTGCCTTTCCAGGACTCAAAAATCGTTAAAGAGTATTGGTTTGTTGCGGTTCCCGGTTTAAAGGAAGCTAATTGTGCGCCACTGTCATTTGTGCTGATATAAACATGGAACATTGCCTGCCTAAATTTCCAATTCTTCGATAGCTGAACTTATATAAACCATGCAACAAAAAGGAAGGGGAAAAGGCCTGCGATGACGATATTTTCCACCTCCACTTGCACCACTTTCTGTACTATCCTGGTTCCCTTCTCCGGTTGATGCAATAGAAGATAAGATTTATGAATTGGAAACCTGTTGGTGAGCCCTGGACCTAACCATTGAGAGACTTACACCACTGAATAATCCAGAGCAAGTAGTTATGCAACTTTGCCAATTGATTTGCAGCTGTCCAATGTGTGAAATCAGAAAGTGCCGTCAGAGAACGAAAGAAAATAAAAAATTTTATGGCGGACACTTCTATTAAAAAAATGGACCTTGAAGGACTCTAGCAAGAAATAAAATCTTGTACGACACAAATAAAAACTCTTGAAAAAAGAAACTTTAAAAAAGAACCTTCTGCGAAAAGGAATAACAAAAAAAAAAATCTTGTTGCAGCAGAAGTAAAAAAAAAATCTTGTTGCAGCAGAAGTAAAAAAAAATCTTGTTGCAGAAGAAGTAAAAAAAAAAATCTTGTTGCGGCAGAAGTAAAAAAAAAAAATCTTGTTGCAGCAGAAGTAAAAAAAAAATCTTGTTGCAGCAGAAGTAAAAAAAAAAATCTTGTTGCAGCAGAAGTAAAAAAAAAA